>PVJI01003857.1:55211-117949 GCA_004026765.1 Micronycteris hirsuta | reverse complement strand
TTGCCTTTCATGACTTGGAATACTTCTCTCCAGCCCCTTCTTGCCTGCAAGGTCTCTTTTGAGAAATCAGCTGACAGTCTTATGGGAATTCCTTTGTAGGTAACTGTCTCTTTTTCTCTTGCTGCTTCTAAGATTCTCTCCTTATTTTTAATCTTGGGTAATGTAATTATGATGTGTCTTGGTGTGTTCCTCTTTGGGTCCAACTTCTTTGGGACTCTCTGAGCTTCCTGGACTTCCTGAAAATCTATTTCCTTCACCAGCTTGGGGAAGTTCTCCTTCATTATTTGTTCAAATAATCTTTCAATCCTTTGGTCTTCCTCCTCTCCTTCTGGCACCCCTGTGAATCAGATGTTGGGACGTTTAAAGATGTCCTGGAGGTTCCTATGCCTCTCCTCAGTTTTTTGAATTCTTGTTTCTTCATTCTTTTCTGGTAGGATGTTTTTTTTCTTTCTGCTGGTCCACTCCATTGATTTGAGTCCCAGTTTCCTTCTCATCCCTTCTCATTTGTCCAAGTAATTGCAACAATCGCGACAATCTTTCTTCGCATCCTGTGAGCATCCTGATTACCAGTGCTTTGAACTGTGCATCTGATAGGCTGGCTATCTCTTCATCACTTAGTTGTATTTTTTCTGGATCTTTGATGCGTTCTTTCATTTGGGCCATTTTTTTCCCCCTCGGTGCACCTGTTACTTTAAGGGGCGGAGCCTTAGGTGTTCACCAGGGCGGGGTAACCCACATCATTTTGTTGCATTTTTGCCTTTCTTGAAATAATAAAGTATAATATGCCAAAAATGCGTATTTTCTTCCATCTTCAATATTAAAATGGCTACACAAAAATTCACCAATTATCATGTTTTTTTTAATGCATGCTCATATGACAGCTGTCACAATACAATCTAACAAAATTGCTGCAAATGAAGTTAAATACAACTAAGAGCTACTAGAACCATCTTACAGCAAAAAAAAAAAAAAACAAACGAACTTTCTGGCCAACCCAATAGTTATAGGGTTGTTTGTTTTATAGTATTCTTTATATTTAAATACACATTGTATTGTCTTTAATACATAAACTATTTCCTAATGAAAGATTTTAAACCTCAGAACTCTATAAATGAAAAATTTATAAATATAAAATACTAATAACAGC
Organism: Micronycteris hirsuta; assembly: GCA_004026765.1. NCBI lineage: Eukaryota > Metazoa > Chordata > Mammalia > Chiroptera > Phyllostomidae > Micronycteris > Micronycteris hirsuta. The sequence goes on along the minus strand of PVJI01003857.1, from coordinate 116,802 downwards.
ACTTGACTTATCAGAAGCCCTAACTAGTACTTCCATAGACAATGCATTAATGTTTTCAAATATGCCAAATAATTTTTCTTTCTGAATTAATAACAATTGAGATCCAACCCACTTACTTTAACCCAACTAAAAAATAGGATCTTTATAACAACTAATAATAAAGGGAGGGGAGAGACAATACATTTAATAGAAAGGTTATAGGATTTGGACTCAAAGGACCAGCATCAGTACCTACATATATGGTATCTTTTATTATTCTAAACATACAAAAAAAATTAATAAATATATTTAGATTATTTGTGATCTTGGGTATGGTTTCACTTTTATGTCTTCTTGAAAAATGAGATAATACCCAGTTCATAGGATTAAATACGTAAAGCACTGCACAAATGTTAATTTTCAATAAGTTATTATTTCTGTTCATTTTTAAAATCAATCTTTTAAAGATTTTATTTATTTATTTTTAGAGCGAGGGGAAGGGAGGGAGAAAGAGAGGGAGAGAAACACTGATGCACGAGATTGGTTGCCTATCACGGGGCTGCAACCCCGGCACGTGCTCTGACTGGGAATTGAACTGGTGACCTTTTGGTTCTCAGGCTGTGCTCAATTCACTGAGCCACACCAGCCAGGGCTCTGTTTACTTTTTCAAATGAGTTTAAATGCATTTTATTTTTAGACAACCTACATAACATGTTTTTTCTTAAAAACAATGCCGCCAAATATATCAAAGTCAAAATAAATAAGGAGTTCAAGACAACATCAGTCCCACCATCCTACACCTCACGAGTAGATGAAAAGCAGCAGCCAGCTGTGATGACAAATGATAGATCCACATTGCCAAACTTGTTAACAGTTTTCCATTCTAAGCCATCCTTGGAGAGAATCACATGTGGGGCTGCAGCACCCTCACAGCAGTCCAGCAGATCAACCATGCCATCCGGATTCATGTTTTCACCAACAAAGAACTGGTAGGTTTTGAAATTAGCAAAGGATGTGCTTGATTTGTTCTGTAGCCTATCATAAAGGTTTTACTCTTTCTGGTTCCCGTTCTTCAAGTATCCCTTTGATTGACCTGTAATCTTCAAGTAATCTCTGACATACGGCTTGTAGGCTTCTTTTGTGAATTTCCTGCAAATAATGGTTCACGACAATATCAACACCAGTGATTACTGTGCTTTCGGTATCTTTGCCCTTGGGAATCATCGATGTTACCCTCTGTCCTACTGACAACCTTCCCCTCCACCTGAGGCACAGCCTGTCTACGATCTCCTAGGTCTTGTACATGTCAGAGAACATCTTATCATGGCTGATGAGGTTGCAGTAGATGAGCATGATGGTGACAGCTAGAGATGACAGAGGCGCCAGGTTTACCAGGAGCCCAGAGCTTGGAGCAAGCAGAGCTCCAGGGAAAGGGAACAGGTGAAAGAGTTATTTTGTCTTGTTTTTAAACCTTCTCAAGTTTGGTGGGTACAACCATATTCCATAGTCTTTAAACCAAAATGACAGAAGCTAACTAATCGATCAAATAAGCTAGAGCACAATGTAAGAATCCTACTTCCTGGCCAGGGCCAAAGCTCTATGCCGGGGTCCTTTAGGTGCGCCATCAAACCTTTGGTGCCGCTACCACATTACAAACCCCTTCAGTACATGGGCCATGTCTCGTGGGTCCCCTGTACTGCCTGCCCTACACTAAATGCGTGCTCTGACGAGTGTGCCATGGACCACTTTAATTCGATTAAACCCTGTACCATTTTTAGCAGTGGAAGAGAAACCAAAATGGTGCATACTAGTGCAATATATATATATAAAATACCAGTAAATTTTGTCAACTTTCACAGAAGAATACAGAATTGTATTAATGAATATTATTAAAATATTGGGCAATATTAATACAGTGGTTCTTGTATCAAAGTCAACTGAGCTAAAAATAAAGTGTGTAGGACTTTTGATTTTCAGAAAGCATGCATATAAGAACAGAATTATACTAATTAATGAACATATTCAACATAAACTGTATTTTCATCAACATAAAATTGTAAAAGCCGTTACAAATGTAGCATGCCTCCCAGGGTCACATATCATGAGTGCGCAGGCTTTGTCTGGGACAAACTGAGGCAGGAAAGGTAGAATAGGGAACAAAGGCCTCAAGCTCTACCCCTCCCTTGTCTTGGCTGGAACATCACAGACAAGACCTTCACTAACCGCCTGTTCCCCCACTTCTCCCTCCCCAATTTCCTGTAACTGGGATGACAAAAAAGAAATCCCTATCCGGAGAGGAGAGAGAAGGAAGAGCCACGTCAGCAGTCACCCCACCAGTGTCAGAAGCAGATGACCACCCCATCCCTGCTTGCAGAAAATATGAAATCTCAAGGCAGACAAAGGTATCTTACTATTAAAATTATTGCTGCAAAATTTTCTCCACTGTTTTAGATATGATGAGTTTGTCTTGCATAAGGATTCTTTTGTAGTTATTATAAAAAAGATTCTTGACTTCACACACAAGACACACGCTCAAGCGGCACTGCCATGTGGTAAACACCAAAGACATAAATAAACAATAATATTCTCAGCATTCACTTCCCAAGTAATTCCCCTGAAACATCCATTCAATCAGAAGGTCAGACACTCAGCACCTGACCGAACAATGCCTAGAACAGAGCAGGGACTCAATAAGCACTGCCTGAATCACTGCTGAACATCATTACTCTGGCCAGGATGGTGCACCACTCAAAACCCTTCAACAAAAACACTGTTATCATGGCGTCCAACGGGACAAGTCCATTTTCCTAACCTTCCTCCTTAACTTCCAACAGTCCCTGCCCCTCTGTCCTCGGTGCTTTTACTCGGTGTGTGCTCAGCTCTCCAAGTATCCCAAGTCTGAAGTTGGCTTCCATGCTAACAATCTTTTTAAAGGAATGATTATTACAAAAGATCTCAAGATCCAATTTTAAAAAAGAAAGTTAAGCAGCACTTTCATTCACTGGGCACATATACTGACCACATTTACTAAGCTCAAACTATGTACCAGACACTGCGCTAGGGATATAATGGTAAGCAAGAGTTATTTCTGCCCTTCTAGAGTATATAACCAATGGAAGAGACAAGACCTATAATCACAGAAAATAAATACATGCTTTAAAATTATGAGATGAACCATGCTAGACAAGCACAAAGTTCTTTAAAACATATAAACAGGAATGTATAAAAGAAAACATAAAAGAGATTTTTTTTTTTAGTTAGTAAACTGATGGGTGAAAACAGAGAAGGCTGGGCTGAAGGGTAAGTAGGAGATAGCTGAGAAAATGAAGTGATAACAATAACTAACACTTACTGAAGGCTTACTACCTTCCAAGCACTGTGCTATAATTACATGCATCCACTTGTTTAATCCTCACAATAGCCTTATGAAGTAGGTGCAATCATTTCCATTTTTCATTTGAAGCACCTGAGACACAAATAAAGGAGCCTGCCCAAGGCCAGAGTCTGGACTGAAATCTATACCATCTGGTGCCAGGGCTCTGAACCACTGGGCAATATGCATCCCAAGCCAGGGAACTGCATTAGGAAACCCTGGGACAAAAAAAAGCATGTGACCCCCAGGCACTGATTTGGCAGGTGTGGTCAAGCGCAGTAAGCAGCAAAGGGCAGAAAAGCACCAAAATCTCAGGGACAAATCACAATGGACTTTAAGGAGCTGAACCCGAGCAATGAGAAGTCACAAGAGTGACTTGATTAGATTTATAGGCTATGGTGTAGAGATCGGATCAAAGGAAGGCATCACTGGAAGTATGGAGACCAATTACACAGAACACAACAACTGCTGCAGTGTCTGGGAACTTCTGCTTGCCATTCGTATAATGACATGAGAGCTGCATCTGGCATCAGAAATCCAAAAGTTCTAATATGTGGCATTTGTGCGAATGGGGAGAGAGAAATATTCATTCCTATATCAAAAGTATTATATCTCTTGATCCAAACCTGAATTTGGTCTTACAATTTAACCAAATATTCAATAATCAAAATTTGAGTTGATCTAGAAAATACTTCAAGAAGATATTTTCAAAGACTTTAGCAATGAGGAAAAAAGAATGCTGTAGAGGCTTTATCTAAATCCATCCTAAGTATCCAGTATTATTATAGGGTACATCTATAACTTCAGCACATAAACTCTGTAAGCCTCAATTTTCTTATCTGTAAATAGGTACAATAATAACAGTGCCTAACTTGAGAGAGACAGAGAGACAGACAGACAGACAGACAGACAGACAGACAGACAGGCAAACATCAATGTGAGAAACAACGATAGATTTCCTCCGCACATGCCCCAGAGGGGGATCAAACCTGAGGCCTAGGTATGTGCCCTAGCCAGGGACTGGGCCTGCAGCCTTTTGGTGTATTAGACAACGCTCCAGCTAAGCCGCCCGAGGAAGGGTAAGAGGGCTGGTTATTTCAGATGAGAGTGGACAGGCTGCCACCTCTTAGAAGATGACAGCTAAGCAGGGATCTGAACGATATTTAAGGAACAGGCAAGACCACTAGTGTAACCAGAGGGGTAAATAATGATGAGATGTGAAATCAGATAGCTAGCCAGCGGCCAACTTCTATGGGTCCCTGTGGCCAAAGTGAGGATCTTTAATTTTATTATAGAAGTGATAGAAAGCCAAGGAAGGATTTTAAGCAGAGGGGGTGACATTATCTAATTTACATTTCCAAAACATGACTGACTACTACACAGGAATGAGTGGGAACAAAGAGACAGGGGCTACTGCAATAATGACTTAGACTAGAGTAGAAATGGTAAAAAGTAACTGGATTCAAAATAGCTTTGTGAAGGCAGAAATGATAGGACTTACTGTTGAATTATGAGTGGCCTATTAAAAAAAAAGAGAAGAGGCAAAAGGGACTCCAATATTTTCAATCACAAAAACTAAAATAATGAGTAAGAAGGAAGGAAGAACCACTTCAGGTGGCAGAGAGGGAAAAAATAGTTCTATTTCTAAGGCTTCCAAGCAGAGTTAAGTCAGCAGCTGGCCAGACAAGTGTACAGTCCACAGAGACATCCAGGCTGGAGAAATGAATCTGGGAGTCATCATCACTTCAAGGACATTCAAAGCCTTGAGCCTGGATGAAGTCATTTAGGGAGTCTATCTCCTCTAGAGACAGGGAAATGCTCAAAGAGCAGAGGCAAAGTGCTGGCTCACTGCTAACACAGGGCGGCGAGGGAGAACGGAGATTGGCCTGCGAGTGAGGAAGGCAATCAGGAGGGCATGGGGTCCTGAGAGCCAAGACACGGAAATGTTTCGAGGAGGAAGTCAAGCTATGTTAGCTGCTACTACTACATGTTTATTACCACAACCATCTTCTGGATCCACAGAGGAAGGAGCCTCTGTTCAGGCTGCTTCCTGACTTGCTCTGCTCACCCTCACCTCTGGGCTTTGGCTCCCTGTCACTATTCAGATATTGTCTAGTTTCAAGGCTGTTTTCTTAAGTTCCCTTTCATAAACCAAAAGGGCAACCTGAAAATTGAAGATCTTCATGTATCTTTCCCCACGTCTAAAGGAAGAGGATCCCACGTTGATCCTCTCCCTACACCTTTCTCCCCTTATCTTCAAACGTTTTATTCTTCATGCTGTAGCTATGTTACCCTAGGAAAGCTGAAGAGTGAAGAATAGGACAGCATCTTCCACGCAAAGGCTTACTTGAAGACCCTCAGCCAAAATAAATGAAAATGCCTTTAAAACGATTATCATAAATGTTCCATAGGTTTCAGTTTACTGATGAACCACAGGACCATCTTCTCTTTCTTGGAGTCTCTCTTCAAGTGAAAATTAGCTTTACAAAATCCATTAAGTCCCTTAATTTTACCCTTTTTTCTTTGCCTTCTTTCCAACTTTGTTATTTCAGCATACAGATGCAGAAATAATGTTTTAATTACTAAGCCCTAGAAAACAAGGCAGTCAAAACAAAATTTGTACTAAAAAGCCTTTTAGTCTACAGAATAATTTTGTTTAATATCCCAAAGTCTCTATGTAGTAATTATACTGTTGTTGGCAAACTACTAAAGATTTTGCCTGCAACTACAATTAAGATATCAGTGTGTCAACACTGGGTCCCAGTGACATCTTCAGCACAAGCCTCCTTTTCCAAAAGCTTTCTACACCCAAAATTAAGAAAAATGGCACACAATAAAAGTATTTTGTACACCCTTTATATTCTAAAACTATAAAACAAAAACCCATAAGCAGTCCCACCCCTACTCAGAATAATATTATTTCCAGAAATATATTAAAGTGGTAAATAAAGCATATTGCCATAAGGTAGATTTGAGCAAAAAACCTACATTCATAACATTCCTTAATTAATTTAAAATAACAAACTTAGACTCCAAATCTTATAAACAGAATAAATGTACTGTATATATTCACTATATACTCAATCTCTTTGTATTAAAAAGAAACATAAAATAGGAAGAAAAACGACCAATTCTGTAGTGTCACAATGTCATTAACTGGGATTATAATAAATACACAGGCAAAAATAAACAGTAAACTCTCAGTTAATAATTCTGCTCTTCTAAGCAAATTTTTTAAAAAATTTATTGATTTTAGAGATAGGAAGAGACAGAGAAACAGAGAGAGAGAGAGAGTAAGGGGGTGGGGAGAGAAATGTGGATTTGCTGTCCCACTTATTTACGCATTCACTGGTTGATTCTTGCATGTGTCCTGACCAGGGATTGAACCCCCAACCTTGGTGCATTGGGACAATGCTCTAACCAACTGAGCTATCCAGTCAGGGCCTAAGCAAATTTTGAATGATTTGAAAGGAAATCATTTGGAAGACCTAGCTCTCATTTAATCTAAGTGAAACAAAGCTGTCTGAACTAATATTTATATCCTCTTTATTCCTAATTTCCCTCCATCAAGAAAGAACATTAAAATACATTTTAATCTAACAGTTAAATTAGACATAGACCTTCAGTATTACCACACAGAATAGTAAAACAATAAATAAAATGAGAGGCAATATGAACAGCACAGAGGTTGAACGTGAGGGCTCTGGAGCCAGAATTCTCCAAACTCTTGAATGTGTGGCCCCAGCCAAGTTAGTCAGTCTCTATCATCTACCTGTGAATAGAGAAGAGTAAATATTTGCCACAGGACTATTGTTAGGATTAAATGAGTTAAAATCTGTAAATTTCTAAATGTGCCTGGCCTGATTTAAGTGTTCGTTATTTTCGTTGTTGATAATTACTAACTATGCTTTTCCCCTCCACTTAAAGGCAATTTAAAAAGTACCTAGAAGCTGCTTTGTTTTTCCCTGCATCCATTTTGCCTCCTCCAGTTTATTCAGGTACAAAAGGAACTTGGCTATCAGAACAGAACAATATCACAGGGAACCAGTAAATGTAGTGAAATCATTTCCTCATTTAGGTAGCTTCTGCTAACTCTGGCCACACAGTTTTCTGTTCTGCCAAAACAAAAAGGACGTTCCAGGCATTCACACCTTTCCTGGCCCTATCCCTCAATTACTTAGATGTCTCTCCTCAATGCTCTCGTTACCAGTCCTTACACTGCTCAGTCCTCTCAGTCCTTACACTGCTTTTATTATTTATTTCTAAGACAAGACTAAAAAACTCTCTGAGAGCTTGGTGGCCTCTCAGCCTATGCTTAGTGAACAACAAAAATCTAATGTCCTATAGATGCTCTCAAAGCCTAATTTCACATTTCTTATTTCTACCAACTCTAAATAATAACAAAACAAAAGCCCAGGTAGTTCCCAGCCAGTTACAGAACATGATTCTCCCCTCTGCAGTTCCACTGGATGACCCTCTCCACCATCCCCTCTCTGGAGCATGCTAAATGCTGCCATTATTGCCTTACTTTTCTTCATAGTTGTACCCCATCCATGTGTGTATAGGGGTAAGGAATATAGAGAGCAGCTTTACATGCTCTGAAATTTATATCAATAAAATACATCATTTTCTTTGGCAACATGTGAAGCCATATTTAGGTATGATTTCTGTGTGTGTGTAGGCATGTGATAACTCTTCTTTGCTGTACAGTATTACATATATAAATGTACCATGGAATTCTGGTCAAGATGACGAAGGAGGTAAACACTGTGCTTGTCTCCTCCAGGACCACATCAAAATTACAACTGAACTAGAAAAATCAACCTGGAGAACCATTTGAAAACTAGCTAAACAGAAGTCCTATAACTAAGAATGGAAAGCAGAAACCATACTGAGACTGACTGACAGTGAATGAATGAATATAAATGTAGCACAATTTATTTATCCATACTGGATACTGAGTTGCTTCTGGTGTGGTTTTTTATGAATGCTGCCCTAGCTGGGTAGCTCATAGCTCAGTTGGTGAGAGTGTCATCCTGATACGCTAAGGTTGTAGGTTCCCTCCCCTCTCAGTGCACACAAAAGAATCAACCAGTGAATGCATAAACAGTGGAACAGCAAGTCAATGTTTCTCTCTCCCTCTCCCTAAAACAATTTTTAAAAAACTGAGTGCTGTTAGGAGTTTAAATGCCCAAACCTTCAGCAGTCTTAGTGACTCCCAGAGAAATGCACTACATTGGTAGAGGTTATAGAGAGGAATATGATCGGGCATGAGTGATCTCACTGTTCACAGAATGAATCCCAACAAAGGGTAAGTTAAAAGAAACCAGACATTCCATCTCTCAGGTCAGAGCTCATGGTGTGGAGGTGGACAAATAGTGGCTAAAAAGAGCTGGCTTATCCTTTTCTCCAGTCACACAGCGAAGCGCTTTGGATGATACGTTGTGAAGTTTACATCTTAGTCTGATCTAACTAATTAAGTCGTGGCCTACCAAGGAAAAGACTTAAGGAGACCTCATTCTGATTCAAGCCCAGTGCCTCTTATCCCTTTTTGGGGATGCAGATCTCTCTAAAAATGTAAAAGTGATTACTCCTTCCCTAGGAAATTGAGTAAGACACATTTTGCATACAATTTCAAGGTGTTCTCACCTTGACAGACACTCAGAGGTCTACACACAGACCCCAGGAAAAGAAACCCAAACTAAAATGCAGGTGAGAATTAGGTAATACTAATGGAAGAAGAAAAAAAATCTAAAGACTAACAAGAAAAGACTAGAAAACAAAAATCTAACCACTTAACCAAATAGAAACAACAAAAATTCATCAAAATGGAGCAGAAGGCTGAGGTAAGGTGGTAACAAGACAATAAAAAATGATTCCAAAGTGGGAGAAACTTGGCACATTATTAAACAAAGCCATTTGTATGTGTATGCACTTGGGTCTCAAAAATGTCAAGGCAGTAACATTTATCTGTGCCACGGAAAATATTTCCTCTAAGACCAGAAAGTGCTAAAATAAAACTGCTACGACTCAGTTTTCAGATCTGACATGTTCCCTAAGTATCCTTCACCCTCCTCTACTTTTTCAAGAGATCTTATGGCAGGAACATTCCACTGCATTCCATCTGCAATCAGCTATAATCCCTCTGAGCAGCAGTACGGGCCAGCTTGCCCGCATAGAAGTCTTTTAATACAGTGAACACATGTGGCTTTAGCAGATTTATTTCATTTTTTTCCAACAATTTTAGATTTAAAAGGCATGTTCTCTCTCAATCTTAAGTCCAATGTTTTTGTTTTTGTTTTTTAAAAAAGCAAAACAGCCCTGGCTGGTGTGGCTTAGTGGGTTGAGCACCGGCCTGTGAACCAAAGGGTTGCTTGTTCGATTCCCAGTCAGGGCACATGCCTGGGTTGCGGGCCAGGTCCCCAGTAGGGGCACATGAGGGGCAACCACACACTGATGTTTCTTTCCCTCTCTTTCTTCCTCCCTTCCCCTTTCTCTAAATAAATAAATGAAATCTTAAAAAAAAAATTTAAAAAAAGCAAAACAAACCAATAATACTTTCTCAACATAGCAAGTGGCTAACTTAAAATACCTCACTTAAAAATTATTTGGATATTACATATTAGTCAAATTACTAATAAACTGCCATATAAAATTAAAAAACAAATAGAAAATAATAGAAAAAAATGAAAATGCCGAAAATCCTAGAGGAAGAAGTCTCTGATACAACTAGGTAAACTGCCTTTCCAAGAACAAACACCTTTCAAAGGAACCAAAATAACCCCAAGCTCTCTGAGGCGTGACAAAGTATTTAGCTAGAAAATTAGCCCTACTTTTTCCAAGGCTGATGCCGCTAATGAGGATTTTAGTTCCAGTAGACTGATGCAAATTTAAAAGTCCCATTTCTCTTGCTGAACGTTTACGTGCAAGAGGCAACCTGTCAGAGCCAGATGAGGGTCAGGAGTACCAATATCCAGTCATAACACTAGTAAGTTCTAGTAAGCTACAATTCTGAAATTTTCCCCAAACGAACTGGACGTTCAGCTTACATTCTAGCGGAAATGCCCTATCGTCAATGAATGTTACGTGTGCCCTCTGCCAAAATCACATCTGCACTTTTTAAAAACCCTGTTTAATGGCAAGTATCACTCTGATCACTTTCACACTGTACTGAGGTTATTTTATTATGTCTTGTCTCTCCTACCACAAACTAGTAACTCCCTAAGGGCAGGGTTTACGTACACACAACTCTAATCCCTACAGACACACGCTATAGCAGACTCTCAAAAGAAGAAGGGAAAAGCAGAAAGGACAAGGCAGAGAGGACAAGGCAGAGCACGGCCACTCAGCCTCGGGTATAGAAACGTTTTGGACAAAATGTGATGGAAAAACAATTGGTAGTTCAGGCTGTGCTTAAGGTGGTCCACAGATTAGTTTTCATAGGACTAGTACAATATATCCAGGCTTAATTAATCACTAAATTATTAATTACTTTTAATAAAAGCCAGGCATTTCTTCTTTAATATTTTATTAAAGACATTTCAATATTTTCAGTAGTTCTGGAGATTTTTGGTGGGATATAAGCAAGAATGGGTGAGTAAAACTTATATCCTCACAAATTCTAAATTTTATGGCCCCATCATGAAAAGGTATTCAACTAGGAATCTTATTTTCTTCTTCAATTTGCTAACCACCACAAGAGAAAACATCTTAAATCCTTCACCCAGAGTAAATATCATTATTTGGGTAATTTTACTTTTCCTTCCTAAAGTGACATTATTTTAAATACAATGAAAACAGGGTCAAAAGCTATGTGTCTTAAAAGCAATGAGATTTTAACAGCTTTTTTACTAGCCACCAATAATCTCTTAGTGAATTTTAATCCATCTGATTAGAAAAAAAAAAGCAAAATCAGAAAGTCAAGTAGACCTAAACTCATACCGATTTCTTATACTATCCAGAACTAAACAAAATGTTTTAATTTTGCTACATACTCTAATAGTTTAATTCTTTTAGACAATCAATGGATTTTTTTTTTAAAGATTTTATTTATTTATTTTCAGAGAGAGGAGAAGGGAGAGGAGAAAGAGCAATGTATGCTTGCCTCTCACATGGCACCCACTGGGGACCTGGCCCGCAACCCAGGCATGTGCCTGACTGGGAATCGAACCGGGACCCTCTGGTTCCCAGCCCACGCCCAATCCACTGAGCCACACCAGCCAGGCCAATGGATTTTTTTTTTATAGTATATTTGGTACTTAGCATACCATTATACATACATAAAGTAGATAACTTGCTCATAAATAAAGAAACCCTATTAATTTATTATGGATAGTCTTTCATGCTAAAATCTCAAAGGAAACAAATTTTACAAGATATCAACATGAATTGTATTACTCAGGTATTTAAACATTCAGTGCAGTCAAGACTGAAAAATAAGATACTATTATACTGTATCACTAATCTTAGAAAAAGATGTTGCTGCTTAACTACCTCTGGAAAGAAATCTCACATAAGTTGTTTCTGGAGAGAAGAAAATGGTTGACTGTGTGATGGGGTGAGAGGAAGTACCATATACTCTTTGTACCTACTGAATTTTATACTATGTAAATGAATGCACTACATATTCACAAAATAAATCACAACTGGGGGGAAATTAAGATAATGTTATTTGACCTTGACAATGAATATAACCTTTCAACCAACTGAAGATGTGGTCATTCTAAAATGATTTGTCATCAAGAAAAAATATTAGCATCATTACTTAACACTAACAAAATTTTCTATTTTTATTATATGATAAATTGATTTTTACATTTCATGGATATGGCCTTTTAATACTCATTTTCTACTTAACAGTTTCTAGTAAGATTTCCAACCCTATAAGGAAAGTAGCAACAGATACCCCAACCATTAATGAAAAACTGCTCTGTAACACTGCAGATTTCTCCTCGATAGATCAATATGCAAAACATATCAGAGAAGAGTAGTTTTTTTTAAAAAATCAATTCTAACTCCTTGAGCATTATCCCACAAAGGGAAAGGTCATCAGTTCAATTCCCGGACGGGCACAGGCCTGGGTTGTAGGTTTGGTCCCAGCGGGGGGTGGAGGAGTAGAGGCAACTGATAGATATTTCTCTCTCACATTGATGTTTCTCTCCCTCTCTTTTTTTCTTTTTTTTTTAAAGATTTTATTTATTTATTTTCAGAGAGAGGAGAAGGGAGGGAGAAAGAGCAATGTATGGTTGCCTCCCACATGGCCCTCATTGGGGACCTGGCCCGCAACCCAGGCATGTGCCCCGACTGGGAATCGAACCGGGACCCTCTGGTTCCCAGCCCGCGCTCAATCCACTGAGCTACACCAGCCGGGCTCTCTCCCTCTCTTTCTTCTTCCCTTCCCCACTCTCTAAAAAAATTAATTAATTAATAAAATCTTTGAAATCAATTCTGGCTCCTGATCCAGAATTTCCTAAAGTCCACATTTTAAAAAAACTTGTGATATATACCATTATATTTAGAGACAATCCCAATAGCCAAACTATGCCTCCAAACTATGTTATAATTAAAAGTATTTTTTCAGAGAAATAAATGGTTAAAAAGCAGGATTTAGTGTGCCCGTTTTAGCAGCACATATACTAAAATTGGAATGATATACAGAAGATTTGTATGGCCCCTGTGCAAAGATTAGTTAAACACAGTGTAAAACTTAATGCTTAAAATAAAGCACAACAACATAGATTAAATGAATGACATTTAAGAACACAAACATTTGTTTTCTAGTTTAATTTTAAGCCTAGCTCAAACTTTAAGAAATGAGCCAATGATCAATACTGACTTTCCTTTTAAACAATTTTATTGAAATGCAATTTACATCCCATGAAGTTCACCCATTTAAAGTATATAATTCAAGGGAGTGGGGGGAGGTGGAAGAGAGTCTGGGGGATAAATGGTGATGGACAGAGACTTGACCTGGGGTGGCAAACACACAATACAGTGTTCAGATGTTATATTGTAGAATTGTGCACCTGAAACCTGTACAATTGTGTTAACCAGTGTCACCCCAATAAATTCAATAAAAGGGAAAAAATTAAAAAAAAATAAAGTGTATAATTCAATACTGAACTTTGCATCTCTTTTTCTTTTATAATTATTCACAGGATATAATTCACAGAATCACTGGCACAAATGACAAACAAATGTAAATTACAAACAATGGTATCACCAGTTTAGACTCCTACTTTTAAATATTTTTTTAAAAGACAGATTGTTACTAGTCCTATTTACCAAGTTCAGGGAAGTGCATAAGCAATAGAAAGTTCAAAGTTATACATGAGAAATCACAAAAAAAAGAAGTCCAGCTCATGGTAACATAGATTGGTGGCTACCAGAAGCTGAGGAAGGGGGGTGGGAGGGAGAAGATACTGATCAAAGGACATAAACTTTTAGTTACAAAATGAATAAGTTCTGAAGACCTAATGTGCAGCACGGTGACTACAGTAGATCTCGAGTGTTCTCACCGCATACACACAAAATGGTAACTATGAGAGGTGATGAATATATTAATTAGTTTGGTTGTGGTGATCATTTCACAATGTAGACATGTATCAAAACATCATTATTATGTATCTTAAGTATATAGGGTTGGGCAAAAGTAGGTTTACAGTTAAGAGTACATGAAACACAGATTTCATTCTTGTATTATTTCTTAATTATTATTTTCCATAGGAACAACTATAAACCTACTCTGTCCTGCCCTGTATATAATTTTATTTCCCGCTGGTAGAATCTTCTACACAGAACACTGTCAAATGACCCACAGCCAGATGAGATCAGTATGGTTTCCCCCAACTATTCGGCATTAACTTGTGTCTGAAGAATCTATAATTCGTCTGCCTTTTCACAAAGCTACAGCTATATATTATAGCTATATCTATTGTTCTGCTCAAAAAATACTGTGAGAGTTTTAAGACTATCTTGGTAAGCTCAAGTGCTATTTAAAATCAAAAAAGAAAAATAATCTTTGCACCTCAACAGGTATGTTTCATGTCATCATTTAGTAAAAATCATTGCTTACACCTTTATTATCATTAAGATTTCAACCTAATTACACTAGCTAATTAATTCAGTTCTCCAGTGACTCCTCAATTGTAAAGAACAAAATAAATAGCCCATATTTAAATTTGGTAGAAAAATATCATGGAGGGAAGCATTTAACGGGCCATTCAAAATAGCAAAGTTCAAAGTGGTAATACCCAAATATTCATTTATTCTGATCCCAGCAAGAAGGAAAAGGAGGAAGGATGGGAAAGTGAGAGATAACCGATGAAGAACAACATGCACTTACTAGTCGAGTTGCCCTGCATCTGAATGATGCACTTGGACTCTTTGCTGGTCTCTCGAGAATTGAAGGGCCGCACACGGACAGCCACCTTCACTGAGGCTCCCGACATTCTGATTGATGATCTTGTTATATATATGCAGTCCAGAAAGAAAGAATCAAATCTTCTTTTGAATTTATGTTCAAGTTTCCTTTAAAAAAAAATGCATAGAAGGTAGTCAGAATTAAAGAAAGCTTGTACTAACTGGAGCATAAGAGCTCTTATATCTTATTACTATTCCTGCTTTCATTTCTAAAAATCTCATTTTTTCCTCCCTGTAAATCTATAAAATAGAAAATTATGACTGAAATTTGTTTTCCTACTCCATTACCTCTTTACCATATATAAAAAGTCCCTAAATGTAGTAATAAAAATATAACTGCAAAGTAATAGGCATCTTATCTTGCCCTGTTTTTCAGAAGAAGTTGTCCTCCCAACAGAAAAAATGAACACTATTCTGTGAAAAGAACCCACATAAGTAATCTCCACAAGAAAAAGTAGATCTCAATCTGTACTTTATTATTATACAAACATCTTCAAGATCAAAAAAAAAGAAAAAAGAAAAATACTTTTAAGTTCAATTATCAGAAAGCCCTAATAGAACTTAAACCTGTTCCAGCTGGTGTAGCTTAGTGGATTGAGAGCTGGCCTGTGAACGAAGGTCAGTTCAATTCCTGATCAGAACACATGCCTGGGTTGCAGGCCAGGTCCCCCGTTGGTGGCATGCGAAGAGGCAACCAATTGATATTTCTCTCGCACATCAATGTTTCTCTCCCTCTCTTTCTCCCTCCTTTACCATCAATCTAAGAAATAAATAAAATCTTTTCTAAAAATATAAAAGAACTTAGACTAATTATTTCCCACATAATTAAGGAGAGATTAGGAATGCTAACCTCTAGCTACACAACTACAAATGTCTTCCACAAGATAAAGCATGAATAAATAAAAAACCAAAAGCTACTCTCTTTATTTTCTCAACAGCATTACCACTATTTGAAATTCTTGTTTTTTGAAACATATCTATTGTCTGTCTCTCTCACACCACCACCAGACCAGAATGTTCAGAGATCTTATTTGCTAGCCCTCAGAACAATACCTGGTGAAAGAACCGAGTAAATAAATGTTTACTGGAAGAATGAATTAATAAATTGTATTTCCCAATAATAAAAACTGTTCAAGTCCTTTGCCTGGCTTACTGATTTTTTTTTGTTTTTGTTACAAATTATTACAATATTTACTGATATTGACCTCTTTATTATCTGCAATATTTTTCTAGTCCCTTTCCCACTTTATTTAAACTGATGGTGCTTTTTAAAAATATACCAAATATTCATTGTGATCACATTTATGAAATGAAAGCTTAGAGTTTTTAACCCTCCCAATCAATACAGCGTGACCAACAGTCACTAGCTGAGCACAGCACTGTGCCGAGAGAGAATGAATGAAGCGTTCAGAGAGAGAGAGGACGCCTTGCAACGCCCAGAGTTCACTCTGATACACAGCCATCGTCTCGACACTCTACACGTCCCGTTACCTTCTTCCCCAAGCTAGCAATTTCTGCCAATCGCCTATTTGTACCTGGTCCTATACCACGGATCTTAAGAGTCACCTTTGTTTCCCTCTCCTTGAATCCTTTTATTACTGTTAACATTATTAATGAAATGCCATAGGAAAACCTTAAAAACAAATTCGCATTTTCTCTCCCTTCCTCTCATTCCCTCTGCCATTATCCCAATCTATGTCCTCACTACCTCAACTGATTTTTAAGCTTTTAGCTTTAATTAGGGTTGATAAAACAGAATCATATGAGAGCCTTTTGAAAAGCATATGATGATAGAAGGAGACCAGACTTTGGGTGTTGAACATACAGTAAAACATACAAATGTTGTATTATAAAGTTATACACCTGAAATGTATATGATGTTATTAAACACTGTTACCCCAATAAATGTAATTTTTTTTTTTAGATTTTATTTATTTATTTTTAGACAGAAGGGAAGGGACGGAGAAAGAGAGGGAGAGAAACAGCAATGTATGGTTGCCTCTCACGTGGCCCCCACTGGGGACCTGGCCTGCAGCCCAGGCATGCACCCTGACTGGGAATCAAACCAGCAACCCTTTGATTCGCAGCCCGCGCTCAATCCACTGAGCTACACCAGCCAGGGCCCAATAAATGTAATTTTTTTAAAAAGAAAAGCAAATGAGCCTGCACTCCCCAGCCTGGTACTGGACAGTTTTGAGATAGGCTCCAAGTATGGGTTCTTTGTTTGTTTAATTTCCCAAAGATTATGTTGTAAATATCCAGCTGAGAAGCCTGCATTATGCAACTGCTTAACCCTGTTGCCAATACTAACCTTTCCAAAGCATAACTTTCCATTTCACTTCCAAACTGAAGAACTTTCTTTCATTCCCCAGTGCTTACAAAATCAAGACCAAAGTCAAGGTACTCCTGACTTTGTTCTAGTCAAGCTCCTTTACTACCCCATGTTCTTTCACACCTCCTAACAATTACTCCCCTACAATTTTCATTTTCAAATGAAAAGTCAAATGAATTTTCATTTTCTCCTCAGCTTGACAGCCCAACTCCAGTCTTACCTCTTCTGAAATGACTACCCACACTCTTAAAAAAATACTGAATAGACTCAAGCTTCAGATGTAACTACGGGTTTACAGGACATACAGGGAGCAAAGAAACAATTTAAAGGACACCTGAAAGATGCAATTAGTCTCCCAAATCCAGAATATGGGAAACTTTACAGGTCAAGTCACCCAGTTTCTTCAAATAAATAGCATAATTGGGGTGAGGGGTAATAATAAAAGAGACTCACGTTAGTTATCAAACAAATGCAATGATTTTTTTAATCAAGAAAATCTGGCCCTGGCTGGTGTAGCTCAGTGGATTGAGTGCAGGCTGGGAACCAAAGGGTCCTGGTTCGATTCCCAGTCAGGGCACATGCCTGGGTTTCAGGCCAGGTCCCCAGTGAGGGCCATGTGAGAGGCAACCATACACTGCTGTTTCTCTCCCTCTCTTTCTCCCTCCCTTCCCCTCTCTAAAAATAAATAAATAAAATCTTAAAAAAAAAAAAAAGAAAGAAAATCTGTAAAAAGACATTTCTTAGATATTCACAGAAGTCTGAACATAGACTGGGTATCAGATGATATTAAGGAATTTGTTAGGGGAAGACAGAAGAAACAAGTTTGCCAAAATGTCAACAATTACTGAATATTATATTTAAATTTTAAAAACAAAACTTTCCTTTGTGTTCTATCCATGGCCTACCAAAATGCTGAATGCTGCTGACCGACGCGCAAACAAACGACAAAGCTAGGTTTCAGATATAAAGCATTATGCATTTGCAACTAGGAAGCAAAACACGGACATCTCTAATATCTAACATCCCCACACATTTACTTTCCAACATAGCGTGTGACCCCTCTACCTAACCACCCTGCCAGCATTTCACTCCACCTGACACAGCCAAAGTCAAGGTCTCTCTCCTCCTCCTCCACACAGCAGAGGCTCTTCCGCCTCCTCTATTTCTTTTAATGTCCTCACCATTCTCCTGTTCCCACACAAGTCAAACGGCTGGCTTCCTCTACCCATCCCAATTACATGGCTTCTACCTATAAAATCCCTTATTTCTACCATCACTATCCCTTTTAGGACCTCAATACTTCTCACCCAAGACTGTTAATCTTCTTACCCAGCTGTACTACACAATACTACCATTTCTCCCACACTACATAATATCGCGAGACTCATCTTCCTGAAGTACAGGTCTGTCCATTTAAGTCCTCAAAACTTCTCTTTTGTCTACCAAGCAGTGACAAAATTCCCTGCAGCAGCATTCAATGTGTTCTGCAACATAAACCACCTATTTTTATTAGCCCACGAAACACTGCCTTCCATCCACATTCCTTTAACATCCACCTACCAGAGGGCTTCCTGAAAGCATCTCATGTTTTTCTGTCCCTATGCCTTTGTTTCAACATTCCTTCTACCCACTGTGAGCTTCCTCCTCTCCTGTTCTTGCCAAAATTCAATTATTCTTCTGGGACCTTCTCATATGCTATATCTCTAAAGCCTTCATAGATTCTCCCTGCTCTTCCAACCAAATGCAAATGCTTCTCCATTTAATATTTTTCAATTCACTGATCCTACCTAAAGCAGAACAAGTTACTTTTCTTATCTCTACTGTGGATACGAAGTTCCTTAAGGACAAGAACAGAATCTTAGTCCTACTTCTAATCCCCTACACCACAGGGTCTTGAATATAATAGTTAGATTAAGATTATTTTAGTTGAGTTTGTAGTTATTGTGAGTCACCAGAGTGATGACAGAATAAAAAAGTTGACTGTTATGGCTCAGCTGGTTGGGCATCATCCCACAAAGTGAAAGGGGTCACCAGTTCAATTCCCAGTCAGGGCACATGCCTGGGCTGCGGGTTTGGTCACAGTCAGAGCGCATACAACAGGCAACAGATCAAAGTTTCTCACACTGATGTTTCTCTCCCACTTTTCCTCCCTCCCTTCCCATCTCTCTAAATATAAACAAGTAAAATATTTTTTTAAAAGTTCTTCCAAAATAGACAGGAAAAAGAATAAAATTAATTTCAAATTTCTTCCTAATTAAAAAAGCTGATAAGTCATTCTTTTTTGGACATGATATGTACACTTTAAAATTACTTTCCCAAAACAATCTAAACCTAAATAGATTTTTTCTGATTGACCGTCCTGCAGTAAAACTACAACCATCTCCACAGTTAGTTAAAATTTTATACAATAGGAAACTACAATTAAGTGGACAATAGAAAGTGTTACTTTGTTACTTCCCTACCATTATAAACAGTATCTCTTTTAAAAGAGATGTTCATCAAAGGATTACAGCTCCAAAACTCCCTGATCCTTTTTTTAAATGACCAATTATATAAATCTGAGATTAAGTTTAAATTACAGTGAGAGCCCTGACCAGTGAGGCTCAGTTGGCTGGGCTTCTTCCTGAAAAGCAAAAGGTCACCAGTTTGATCCCGGGTCAGAGCACAGGCCTGGCTTACAGGTTCCATTGCTGGTCAGGGTGCCTACAAAAAGCAACTAATCAATGTTTCTCTCCCTCTCTTTCTCCCTCCTTTCATCCCTCTCTAAAAATAAATAAATAAAATCTTTTTTTAAAAAAAACTCTAGTAAGAAACAATAATTTACAGAATAGTTTAAAGAAGTTATAGCCCTAGCTGGTGTGGCTCAGTGGCCTGTGAACCAAAGGGTTGCTGGTTCGATTCCCAGTCAGGGCACATGCCTGGGTTGCAGGTCAGGTCCCCAGTTGGGGGCACACGGGAGGCAGCCACACACTGAGGTTTCTCTCCCTCTCTTTCTCAATCCCTTCCCCTCTGTCTAAAAATAAATAAATAAAATCTAAAAAAAAACTTACAGAAAAATTGCATACAAATACATTTCCCAAATTTCGAAAAGCCAAAAGAAGAAAGGCAGGTAGGAAAGTCAACCATACGTACTATGAATCACTTAGCCTCAGTTCTAGACTGTTCCTCTGACCAGTTTTCCTTCCTTATAACATACAATTAGAAGCCTTAGGAAAGCGAAATGGAGCAAGATTCCAAAAGCATTTGCTAACAATAAAGGGATAAACATTTAATAAAAACGAAAACATTTAGGTTTAATTCATTTTAATTGTTCTAAATGTTTGCCCAACTGCTTCTTTTTTTGATCTCATGCAATTGTCACTTGTCTTCAGAGGTACCTGGATTATTAGGAGCCTAAGAGGAAGACATTCTCAAATTGACGTTTCAGCAAAGTGAAGACAAGAACAAAATAATACTAGTTCTGTTCAGCTTGTTTTTGTCATACCCCTTTTCTACAGAAAACAGCCAGGATTACATCCTAAAACAGAGGCCTTTTTTTTTTTTTTTTAAGATTTTATTTATTTATTTTCAGAGAGAGGAGAAGGGAGGGAGAAAGAGCAATGCATGGTTGCCTCTCACATGGCCCTCATCGGGGACCTGGCCTGCAACCTAGGCATGTGCCCCGACTGGGAATTGAACCGGGACCCTCTGGTCCCCAGCCCGCACTCAATCCACTGAGCCATACCAGCCGGGCAAAACAGAGGCCATTTTGATAGGGGACTCAAGAGTTGGAAAATTTTAGTTTAAGGCAAAAAGTTATAAGCCTAGCAAGTAATGTATATATTAAAGCTTTTGTTTCAGAAATTGCAGATAAGTCCTGTCCTGGCTCCTGGGAAAACAACCGACCTCCTGGGTCACTGCTAAAGACCACCGCCTAGGGACAAGTTGGAGGCATCCAGACCTTTGTGTTCCAGGGGGAAACAGATGACCACCGCCCCGGGAACAGCTAACTGCCCAGGATAGGAATGCTGCAGCTTCGATCACCTAATCCCTCCTCAAACTTCAAAGCCCCACACGGCACCTTGTTCATTCCCTGGTATAAAAACGCTGGCCTGGAAAGAAAAGACAAGTGGTCTCTTAGGGTATGAACCCACCATCTTCTCAGATAGCCGGTCATCTGAATACAGCGCCCACAAAGATTCAATCGCTGTCATTGCTTATTGGTTTGGTAGTGGCAGGCAGCCCGAAAGCCAGTCTCTTTTCCAGTTACAATTTCATGTCCTTATATACTTTCAATTGGTTTCCACAGCCTCAGAAAATAAACTAAAAATTCAAGGGCCTCCACAATTCAACCTTCTTTTCCAGTCTCTGTTTTCACTGCCCAACTTCAACGTTCTTCTCCACCACTCACCCTCCTACTACACCAAACATGCAATTCCTGGAAGCCCAATCTTCCTTCTTAACCTATTATATAAGTCATATCTTTTGAGGACAAGGTCAAATGTCACCATGAAGCAGGAAGCATTAATTCATGCATTCCTTACTGCTCCCCTTTCTGAGCCAAAAGTCATGCCTTCTTTCTCTTTGCTCCCTAAAAGTATTGATACCTCATTTTCTCTTTATTTCATTCTGCCCTATGAAGTCAGCAGTTCACTTAATTCTCATACACTGATACTTTACTCAGTACATTTGTCACAAGTGAAAATAAAATTTCACCAAGAAATAGTCTTTTAAAAATCAATATTCACACAATTTGCTACACAGCAGCAAATTTACAGTATCTACAAGCAGCCTATTTAAAAGATAATCTTTTCCACTGATTTATATCTTAAAGAATAAACTATAACTTAAAGAATGGTTACCTAAAAGGAAATATCTGCAGCTAGTTAAGTCCATTTTCAGATGCTATGAAAATTTCCTTGTTATTATAAATTCTGCATCTCTCCATCTAATATTTTCCATGAGGACCAAGCAGGTTTTAGGACCCAATACTGTGTCACTGACCATGGCTATATTGATAAAATAGTCCTTTTCAAAGTGTAAGAATTTATTTTGGCATGTGAATTACCTGTCTATTCTTGGTTTCTGACTCTATAGATAAAAATCAGCTATGAGCCATGCTGTGAAAGCTCAAAATGGATCCCACGTCAGAGAAGCTTCTTTCTGCATTCCAACTCAATGCCAAGAGTCAGACTGCACAGGAGGAGTCTCCTGACAGATCAGATTTTCAATCTCATATGGGGCTAAAATAGTTGTCAGGCTCACCAACTGTTTTCTTCAATTACTACGTAAGATAACCTGATACAACTTTTGGATTTATTAGACACGTCCTCCGACTACAATTAGGAAATCAAAGATCCGCCTTTTCACTGATGACATGATTTTATTCTCATTAAACCAAGAAGTGCATCAAGAAAACAACAGCTCCTATGGCTTAAAATGAACTATTCTAAATGAGAATGATTTTTTCATTTTTTCTTTTCTCTCAAAATTTGGATAGTGAATTTGTTCTAATATCTAAAGCTACACCCTATAATTTTATTTTGGCAGTTCTGCTGGGAACCCTGCTTCTCAAATCCCAACACAGATGTTCTCCCAGGCCCTGGCCGGGTGCTCAGTGGGTCAGAGCGCCATCCCAATACGCCAAGGTTGCAGTTCTATCTCTGGTCAGGGAACATATAAGTAACCAATGAATGCATACATAACTGGAGCAACAAATTGATGTTTCTCTCTCTCTCTCTCCTTCTTCCTCTCTCTCCAAGCTCAAGATAAAAAAAAAAAAAAAAGTTCTCTATGTCAAAACCAATGACAACATCCACTCCAGGTTAAAGTGAACTAAAATCTGGCACGAGTCAAGATTCTTTCTGAAATCCGCCCCTGACCACACCCAACTCTCTGGGCAAGAATGCAGATCGGACTTTTCTGTATGTCAACAATGTGTCGGTCTTGCCACATGATAAACCAGTACCCACGCCTAATAGGTTTGTTTTTGTTTATGTGACAACATAGAACAGAAGTACTCTAGGCTCTCACCAGGATTAAATAACGAGTTTTCTGCTGGGATACTCAGATTTATCTTTATATAAAGTTACATGCCTGAACAATAGTCATATCCTTCACACATAAGACTTTAGTTATACTTTAATGTTGTATTCTCATTTTGGAAAGCAGGTGAATTACTCCTTTAAAAATGGTCTTGGGAGAACATTTCTTCCTTTTACTTAAAGGCCTGTTGGAAATACTTCGTACATACATCCTTATATCGAGATGACGATAACACTTTTCTTTTAAAATGTCTTAAGAGCCCTGGCTGGTGTAGCTCAGTGGATTGAGCGCAGGCTGGGAACCAGAGGGTCCCGGTTCGATTCCCCGTCAGGGCGCATGCCTGGGTTGCAGGCCAGGTCCCCAGTGAGGGCCATGTGAGAGCAACCATACATTGCTGTTTCTCTCCCTCTCTGTCTCCCTCCCTTCCCCTCTCTCTGAAATAAATAAATAAATAAAATCTTTAAAAAAAAAAAATGTCTTAAGAATTTATTACCAGAAAAAATTTCTCTTGACAAACCATAAGGCTTTCTTTTACTGGAATGAAAATTCTATAATGTATCTTTCCCTTTTACCTTGAATTCAAAAAGTTTCACCACTAAATATAATAACCACATTATATAAATTGTGGCAATTTGTATATATTTACTTTTTCCTGTTATATAGATTTTTATTTCCTATCAAATTTTAACAGCCTCAGTGTATATACGGTATTTGCGGTAAGCTGCTCAAATCCTTTTTATAAAGAGTAAGTGGTATAAGTTCTACAGAAAACTTTCCTGTAATAACCTATTCTGCTCTTTAACATTGGAAATATGGTATGTACTCAAAACCCTGGTTCCTAGAAACAAAATAAGTCTTTAATACAAATAAAGTTATACAAAAATCTGTGTTGAATGAATTTGACAGCCATGTGAAGGGCCCCAAGAGACTGAAACTAGCCCCACTCAAAAGACCAGCAGATGAAAGTTCAACAGAGGAGTGAAGTAAGCAATACTTCCAATACTGCAAAGGTGTGAAGGGTGCCCCGTTTTCAGCAATAAAGGTCTGGACACCTGAGCAAAAGCAGTGTCAGTTAAGTGGACCAGTCTGCAGTAGTTTGGGGAGTAATCTGGAGGCAAGGAAGTAGAAATGCAGATATTCTTGTTGCTTCTAGAACCCGGCTGTGAGGGGCAGGAGAGAGACAAGTAGAAGTGTACAGAAACGAAGGAGGGATTTTTCCCCCCCTATATCCCCCAAGTTTCTGTATTTTATTCAATAACTACTTATTAGGCACCTACTATGTGACAAGCAGTTCCAGAAGTCTGGGATAAACCAATGAACAAAACGAATAAACATCCCTGCCATGGGGGAGAGAGGACATTAAAATAGTAAGTTCTACAGATGTTAGGTGATAATAAGCATCACGCGGAAGGTAAACTACAGCAAAGTCAGGGAGAGCTGGAGTGCGGTGGGGAGCAGTGCTGCGCAGGCGCACAACACAGAAGGTCAAGGCAGACCTGCTGAGGTGGTTGAGACTCAGAGGAAGTGAAGGAGTTAGCCAGGCAGCTTCCAGGGGAAGAGTGTTCCAAGCAGAAGAAAGAGTCAGAGCAAAGGCCCTAAGGTGGGAATGTACATGCTGTATTCAAGGAACTGTGGAGAAAACAGATGATGAGAAGGGGGAGAGAGGAGTAACCAATACAGTAAGTCCCTAAAATTAGAAGGCAGTGATATTCAGGCCACAGGCCAAGGGATTAGCTGAAGTCAGGGAGGGTAACCTGTCCTCTAACACTAGAGGAGAGAGGGTAAGAAAGAAGGCAGGGAAATAAATGGAGAGGAAACTGAGAGCTCACGCCTTCTTTTCCCCTATGAGGTGGCAGGTAAGGTTTTATGCCAAGCATGGGGCAGAGGAGAGGCTTGAGTATAAGGTGGTCAAGATTTTAGAAATGCCACTGTGGAGAAAGGGGAGAAAACTGAGCAGAACTGCTTCAACAGATACCCAAGACAGACTCAGGGCACCTAAGACTGCACACTGATCATGGCACTAATCCCAGGACTGTGTGACGTTTCTCCAGGACACAGACTGAAAATGGAGGGGATGGGTGTAGAAATGATGCAAGGCTGGCATCTGCATAGTGGGTCTTGCAGAATAATAAAGAATAATTAAAAACTGCAAGTGCTAGCAAGAAAATAACTGAATACACCCCAGAAGTCACAGTAGAGAAAAGGGAGACAAAGAAGTAAAATCTAGAAAAGGCTGATCGTCCAAGAGACTGGAGTTGGGAGAACACACAGAAAGAGACTACAAAAGCGAGAGCTATAAATTATCAGAGTTTAAGATCTGAAGACAAACTCAAGATCTTTAGTAGATCTGAGGGTGATGACGTGTTAAAAGATGTGGCCAAAATACTGAGTTACTGGAACAGAATGAAACCAATGTTTGCTTGGGCAGAAGTCAAGGGATTTTTAAGGTTAAGGGTAGTTACAGAGTAAGCTCAGCACAGTGGCTGGTTACTTACTACTCTTAGTGACCTGAGGAAGACAGCCTCCGTTTCAGTTTCTTCGTCTGTAAAATGGGGACAATAGTACCTACCTCACATGGTTGTTGTAAAGACAAAATTAGTGAATAAGTGTAAAGTGCTGAGAGAAGAGTCTGGCACATAGAAAGAGCCTGATATGAGTAAGCTATTCTATCATTAGTGTTATTGTTTATTTTTTTTAATTTTTTTTTTAAAGATTTTATTTTTTTATTTATTTTTAGAGAGAGGTGGGGGAGGGAGACAGGGAGAGAAACAGCAATGTACGGTTGCCTCTCACATGGCCCTCACGGGGACCTGGCCCGCAACCCAGGCATGTGCCCTGACTGGGAATCAAACCGGGACCCTCTGGTTCCCAGCCCGCGCTCAATCCACTGAGCTACACCAGCCAGGGCAGTGTTATTGTTTATATAGTCACTGAAATCTGTCAGGATGATATCAAAAATTCAGATGGACAGGAAAACTATGTCGAGTATCAAAGTCATCAAACAGAGCAACAGTAGAGGATGGTATATGAGGGGGGACCCAACAAACCGGAATTATCTTCTAGAGAGTGAGCCCCTTGTAGAATAGTCCAGGCTTCCCCCACTGAGTGTTCTGGGAACCCATCTGTATCGGTGCACCAGTTGGCATTGTGAGAGGCTTCACTCGGCTTCAGTGAACTGTTTTTGAGAACTCTTTCAACACATCTGCCCACACTGCGCCCAGTGTTCTGCAGTTTTTGACCCCAAAACAGCATGGCCCCTGTGCCCTATCCTCCCTATTCACCCGATCTCACCCTGAGCAACTTTTTTTTGTTTCCTCCAGATGAAAAAAGTCCTCAAAGGGAAATGTTTTGCCGATGTGGAGGAGGTGAAATGAAAAAATGGCAGAAGCACTAACAGGCATCAAAATCTACAAATTCAAACACTGTTTTGAGCAGCAGTAAAAATGTCTCAATAGTCCTGGCTGGTGTAGCTCAGTGGACTGAGCGCAGGCCTGCAAACCAAAGGGTCGCTGGTTTGATTCCCAGTCAGGGAAATCAAATCCCTGGGTTGTAGGCTAGGTCTCCAAGAAGGGGGCACGTAAGAGGCAACCCACATTGATGTTCTGCTCCTCTCTTTCTCCTTCCCTTCTCCTTGCTCTAAAAATAAACAAAATCTTTTTTTTAATGTCTCAATAGGTATATTGCCTCAAATAAAGAGTACTTTAAAGATGACTGAAGCTTGAACGTGTAAGAATATACAATTTTTATTAAATAAATTCAGGGGTTTTGGGGGCCCCCTTTGTAGATGAATGATATGCTTCGGTATAGACAATGTGAATCGTTAAAAATATTTTAAAATCCATTATTTACAATCTTATCACTTAAAACATATACACAACCACAAAACAATCACAAAAGTACCGAGTATTAGATAGTAAGTATTATATGGGGGAAAGGCTCTGACTGACCATGGAAACCACCATGGCAGGGGCAGCAGCACACTAAATTGTATTAAAATAGAAAAGAGGTGGGATTACCTTATCTTACTATATCTTTACAAGTGGTAAACTGTAAGGTCCTTGAAGGTAAAGAATTAAATCTCTATGTGCACTCTCAATTAATTAGTAATGAATGTCATAAAAGTGAGCATACATGAATCACTGGACCATTAACCAAAAAGTCAGACAGAGGTCCAAGGCACCTTTTGTAGTTCTTTCCCCCATATCACAGTCACATCTGTTGCATTTCTCTTCCATGCTAATGAGCTGCATGAAAATAAGTTCTAAATGTATTTATATTTATTCACATTCTTTTGTGGACTCCAGAAATTCACCAGTGTATGTTCCAAAAAGGCCATCTTTCAAAGAGAACTACATGAGGTAGACATGCTATACCTTTCACTTCGGAGTCTTCTGAAATTATATCCTATCAGCTTACAAAACCAAAGGGATACGCTTAGTCCTGGAAAAGACCTGCTGTGGTTAGCAGCCTGGAAAGGGGTTTACAAAACGAAGGCCGGGCCCACTGTTGTCCTCTCCTTTGCGCCCAGGACAAGCGACAGCAGGGAAGGGGGCCGGAAGCTTTGGCTGTGGAGACACCCTGTCAGCATTCTCCTTGCGAGTTTATTCCCTGCACAAATCCAAAGTGGGAAAGAGAGGAAAAAAAGGAAAACTGCATTCACATCTGGTCTGAAAAGAAAAAACAGTTTGTTCTAAGCCTTAAAAGCTGTACTTAATTGAATAAATTTTGGAAAAACATTCATCAGGGCAGAGCTGCACAGATTCATAAAATCTTGCCTCCAAATCAGATCCACAATGGGGTCTGATTTTAACAAATGCTGCAAATATATTTAACCACAATTCTTCAGACTTTTTTTTGTTAAAGCTAATAAAGTAACTGTAAAAATTTAATACTTAGAAGTATTTAATTGGGGCATGGAATTTTAAAACAGATATTCTGCACTTCTCTTGTATTAACACACAAGAATTTCTGTTGAAGCCATTTTTGATTCATCCATGTTTTAAAAAGGAAGCTTAATAATAAAATACAAAGCGATATGATTTTTCTTAGAAAATCTTATCTGAAATTTTTTAAATGTTTCAACCTAAGAAGTTATAGGAATTCATTCATTAAGAAATGGAGTTTGAATGCAAGCAAGGGACACAAAGAAGGCATGCCACTCTCCAGGTCCTGTCCACATCTAGGGCGTAGGAAAAAACAGACACGGCTCACCCTGCACTCAGTCCGTGATCATTTCCAGATCGGCTTCACAATGCCAGCACGTGCGCAACCCTCATATCCCACCCCTAAACGGCACATTAACAACCCCCCGCCCCATAATCCAACAGCCTCACCAAGTTAATTAGAAAGCACCAGCTCACTTCTTACAGAGCTTGAGCTAAGATTTTATTATGACTAAGCTAAGCTGATAAAATGCCAGCCTTTAAATAAAACACCCACCATGATATCACTTCTTAAGAGCTATTCAAATCCAATCACTATACCTTCATTAGGCTCATACAGACCCATCTGTGACACAAAGCAAAATGTTCAATGTCGACACGACAGCTGCCGAGAACAGTGAGCGAGGGATCTGTTGACACTCTAATTTCAGCTACCTCGAAATTCCACAAAGATGACAACCTGCGCCCTCAGAAACGCTGCCGCCAGCCTCCCCCACTGTCAGGATATCCCAGCTGACCAATCACTGGACGCTGAGCTGCTCCGAGAACCGACCCATCCAGAGCCTTCTACTGAGGCCCCATCCTGGTCCACGGGCCTTAGCAGTCCTCAAATCTGCTGTGCACGCGGAAGGCATCACCGAGCGCCGGCCCCACGGCCCCGGCCATCGGAAATGGATGTACACTCGGTATTTCACCCCAACGAGAATGAATCTTGAACACACTTTCCCTTGGAAGCTCAGTAAGCATTCCCCAAGGAGAAAAAGTGATTTTGGAGTTGAATTCTGGTTTGAGGGCCTGGAATGTCTGGTGTTGCCTGAACAATGACTGGCTTGCAGGAGCAGCCTCCCAACCCCCACAGCTTGGCTTCTGGTGTGGCTAGTCACCCTGAAGGCTGCCAGGGCTGTCACTAGGTGCCTTCCAGCAACAGGACTTGGCTCCTGAAGGATTTGTCAGATCATCCTCCCAATATGGCTGCCAGAGTAATCCCGGGCTGCGAGCGCCGGGACCACAGCCGCCCGCTCAGGGCTGGCCGGCCTCCAGCGAGCCCCCTCCCTCCCTCGCCGCCGCGCTCCCCTCTCCAGCCCTTGCGCCACCGGCTTCCCCCAGCCACCCCGTGCCCTTTCCTGCCTCCATCTGGCCAAAGGGCGCCGCCACATTCCCAGCCGAAGCCCCGGTGCCAACCACAATGGGGAAGAGGGATGAGGGTCACACAAGAAAGGGTGGCTTCGAAACGGAGCAGCGCCGTCCGCACGGGGCTGCAGTGCGCGCGGAGAGCCGCGGGAACCGACAGACAGCGGCGGGCCCGCCGACCGCGGGGCACGGCCGGGGCCTGGCAGCTGCAGGGAAACGGAGGGCTGGTGTGGGCGCTGAGGGGACCAGCAGGCCGCGGGACCCTAGCCCGGGGCTGGCCGCTGGTCTGGGGAGGATCCCCCACCCCCCGAGGGCGAGGCTCCCCCACCTCACCGGGGGTCCCGATGGGGCAGCACCCTCAGTGTCCGTCGCTCCCGCCCCGCCCGGCCCCTCCTCCGCTCGGACGCCGCCCGGACACCGCCCGGACCCCGGCCCCGCCGCCCCTCCCCCCGAGACGGGCCCTCCGCAACCCGGCGGCAGCAGCGCGAACCGCCGCCCGCCTTACCTCAGCCCCGCTGTGGACTGACGGGCAGGCGGGCGGGCCGGCCGGGTCAGCAGGCGCCACGGCGCGCGGGGGCGCGGGGGGCCGAGCACCGACGCTCCTCAGCGCGAGCAGCGGCCGCCGCGAGCCGCAGGGCGCCTCTTCGCAGCCCCATCACGCAGCGGCCCGCTCCCGCATCGAGGGCCACGGAGGGCGGCAGCGCGGGAGACCAGGGCGCAACGAAGGGCGGCGGTGGCGGCTTTGGGGGGGCGGGGTGAGGAGTGGCTCGCACCCGCGCCGGTGCCTCCCAGGACCGCCGCCGTCTGACTGCCCACAGTCGATCTTCGCAAAGCTCCTCCCGCAGCCGCGGGCGCGGGACACCGCCCCAAGCCCAGCAGCCGTGCGTCACCTCGGCCCGCCCCGGCGTCCGCGACTGACGTGCCGGCGACCAATCGGAGCGCAGGGCTCGAGGCGGCCGGCCAATCGCAGGGAGAGCTGAAGGGGGTTGCTGCGGAGGGGAGCTGTGGAGACGCCGCGCGCCCCCTGGTGGCTTAGAAGCCGGCTGGAGTGTGGGAGTGCTGGGGTGCGGGGTGGGCGAAGCCGGCGCCCAGAGTCCCCTCCCCGGTGACCCCCCGAAGGGCGTTAGGCGGCAGCAGCCGCGCCTGGCCAACCGGATGATCCGCCTTGTAAGCGGACAAAGCTCGGCTAAGTGGGGCGGGGCAGGGCTGATGGGGGCCAGATGCCTGCGGAGGAGCCGAGGTAAACGTGGGAGGAGGTCGAGTGCGGAATGTTTGGCAGCTTGGGAAACATCTCTCACGGAGAAGCCACCGAGCGCGTCGCAGTCGGAACTGAAACACGCAAAAGGATGAATGTATTCTCCCGCGGGAAGCTTCCCGGCCTATTCTTCCCGAGCCCGATCGCAACACCTCCCACACGCCACCTTGGGAAAAAAGGCGTAATCAGTCACGGAAAAGCGTGACTTAATGGGCATTCAACTTGTCTCCTTGGGAGACAGGCGAAGGGCCCGAGAGTAAAGGAAGAAAAAGCTTTGTGTGGCTCCCGAGTTAATGAGCCGAGCTCCCCTCTGGGAGATGCCCTTGAAGGAGGGTTGCTGGAATTCGGAAACCCCGAGAACACGTGAGATCCGGTAGCGATTTTTTCGAAGATCGGATTTAGATTCAGCTCAAAAGAAAAAGCCCGCAACTGTTGTTCATGAGCCGTGTTGTTCATGGTCATAATTCAATACTTAATAAAATATAATATTCAACAGTAATATGTGCAATTGTCATGCCAAGCACCCGTATTTTACAAGGTTGCGAAATGCTTTGTTATTTACTAGAAGAAAATAGACTCCCCTCCTCCCAGAATTCAATACAGCATTGGGTGTAAAAAGCCTTACTTAATAAGCATAGACCAGAAATTTTCAACTGCTGTGATGCAAGAATTTTTAAAACAGGCAATACCTATTTACCTATTTTGATCTCTTTTCCCTTACATTGTCAAATTTAAAAAATGACAACAACCAACACAAGAATTGCCGTCCCGTGTGAATGAATCAAAATTAAACTTTTTTTGTGTGAGATCAGTAAAAAATATATTTTTGGTATGCTGCAAAATTTTAGTAATTAGATATTTCTGCCATGAGGTGAAAAAGGTTGAAAATCGCTGGAATAAACACTGAAACATCCAAAATAATTTTCTACACTTAAGATTTTGGAAAACCTCCACGCCGACGTAAAGCCCTCACACTCGGCATCCAATCGACATTCGTTGAACATTTCTCAGTTTATTTAGAATTTTAACTCCACTTATGCACATTTGACATAGCTTACACTGTATAGCATTCAAATAGGAGTAATGATGTAATAAAAGGTTGTGTGGGGGAAAGCCTGTATGAATAAAGAGAGTTCGTAGAAAGGAAAACAAGATTTAAAAACAGTGACAGGAATGTGCTACCACCGAGCTCAACACTCAGCTCTTAGCATCCTGAAGGCCAGGACAAAAATGAAACTACGATGGGTTAGTAAACAGAAGCCCCTCATTTCATCAGTAGGCACCAACATATCCCTAGCTTGCAGCTCTAAGTTCTATGATAAGCACCATGGAGAGTTACACAAACCTGGATGGCAGTTAACATTGTGTGAGTTCTCAATGGAATTCAAACTTAAAAGCATCTAAAATAGTGAAAGTAACCAGCCCAAAAGCATACAGAGAAGGGTCAGCATAAGCAGATAAGGCTGTTCTAGGTTTCAAGGCCAAAATAGCCTGTTCTGCAGAAGCCTTGTGCCCCTCTGAAAGATGAAGTCGCTCTGCAGAGCCACTGAGTTTCTCAGATTACAGATTTTGTACAAAGGCACCACTCAAAAGTCATAAAGTACTAGAAGATTGGATTTAGCCATGGCCTGGTAGAGTCATCTGTGGAATACAATGAAAAAACAACGTGAAAAGATCTATTAATGTAATGCACACAGCCACATTACTACGACTAATGAGGTTTCCAGATACAAGATCAATATAGGAACAGCCAATTAGAAAAAGTGATTTAAAAGGATTCCATTAAAAATAGCAATAAAACTATTAAATATTTAAGGGTAAATTGACAAAAGATGAGCAAAGCCAATATGGAAGAAATTTATATATTTGTACAACTGTACTGAATAAACACATTAAAGAAGACCTAAATAGATGGAGAGCTGTTCTTTATTTTTGTACAGGAAGAAAATATTATAAAGCTGTCAATTCTTTTCAAGTTAATCGGTAACTTAATGTAAATTCAATTAATATTTCAACAGGATTTTTCGTGGAATTTGACAAGGTGATGGTAAAATTGAAATGATAAGTCTATTCCATATCCATTTAAAAAATTCACTTGTTAGAACAAAACCAAGAATACCCGCAGCTATTTTGAAAACTGAGATGTGGGATGTGCCCATAAGTTAGCGTGATTATCTGTAACATCATACTAATCAGAATTCTGTTGCATTGGCACAAGAATATACGAATCAGGAATGGAACAGAACAGAGTTCAGAAACAGACCACATGCATATGAAAATGTAACATATGATAGCACTGGCATTACAAATCAGTGGGGAAATGATAAACTATGAATGATAATAAATGATACTGGAATAATTGCTTAACTGGTAAAAAATGTGATCTTTACATCACACCACATGAAAAATAAATTGCAGGTGAACTGAACACCTAAATCAGAAAAGCAAAGCTTTAAATATTTTAGTAGAAAATATAAAATATTTTTACCACCTTGAGATAAAGAAAAACAAGAGAGCTCTGGCTGGTGTCGCTCAGTGGATTGAGCTCAAGCCTGCAAACCAAAATGTCACCAGTTCAATTCCCAGTCAAGGCACATGCCTTGGTTGCGGGCCAAATCCCCAGTAGGGGGTGTATGAGAGGCAACGACACATTAATGTTTCTCTCTCTTCCTCCCTTCCCCTCTGTCTAAATATAAACAACTAAAATTAAAAAAATAATAAAATAAAATGCATTTATTAAAAAAGAAAAATGAGAGAAAAACCACTAACCACAAAAGACTGATGAATTTGCCTATATATTTTTAAGAACTCACTTCTACACAACAAAAGATGTTATAACACAAAACAAACAACAAACCACGGATTGCACAAACATATTTGCAACACATGTGACCAGAACATTATTCAGAATATATAAAAAAAATCTGATCGACTTACAGTAATACAAATCAATATGAAAAATCCAAATAATCTAATAGAAAAATATGCAAAAGGATATACGTAGGTAGTTCACAGAGGAAGGTGTGAAGAGACTCTTAACTCACTGGAAATGGGTACCATGCCACATCCACTAAACTGTCAGAAGTGAAGAGTGTAACAATACCAAGTGATGGAAGGGAGTGAAATGGTACAACCACTTGGAAAATGTGTAAGAAAGTGGATGAATGGAAGATGAGCACAGCCCTCTAACCCAGCAATTCATCTTCCGGTACCTGCCCTACGGAAACTCTTGCATAGGTGAGTGAGGAAACAGGTACAAGAATGGTCTTTGCAGCATGGGAACAACTGAAATGCCCAACAACGAGAGAACAGATGAGTAAATTGTGACGTAGTCGTACGAGGGAGTACTGTGCAGCTGTTAAAATGAGTGACCCGGAGCTACATTTAACCACACATCGACAGTAGTCAGGGTCCAGTTAGAAAATAGAAGACATGGTAGTTATTACGAACACAGGAGATCTAATGGAGGAATTGGCTATCCAGATGTTGCAAAAAGAAAAAAAGAAGAAGAGATAATAACTCAGAGATCAGAAACTGCAGGAAGGTGCTCTACCCCTAGCATTGGGAGAAAAAATGAGGAGGGGGTGTTTGTTACTGAAGCTCAGAGATGCAAGAAGGGGCCAGGTCTGGAGCTGAGGGGGTGGAAGAGAGGTTGCTGTGTCAGAAAAAAAGCACCAGAAGAGCCCTGGCTGGTGTAGCTCAGTGGATTGAGCGCGGGCTGGGAACCAGAGGGTCCCGGTTTGATTCCCTGTCAGGGCACATGCCTGGGTTGCAGGCCAGGTCCCCATGAGGTCCACGTGAGAGGCAACCATACATTGCTGTTTCTCTCCCTCTCTTTCTCCCTCCCTTCCTCTCTTCTAAAAAAAGGAAAAAAAGCACCAGAAGAAGGGAAAGAGCAAAAACGAAAGAAAAACGAAAGTCTCTCCTCACCTCAATACTTCCTACTGGCAAAGGAGCTTGAGAAGTACAGACTATGGAAGAGTGGGTATTGGCTGAGAAGCAACAGGTAAATAGCTAGCTACAATGACGAGCTCTCAAAAACATAAAGCTGAGCAAAAAAAAAAAATGAGTTGCAGAATAATAGATGCAGTATAGTAATGCCACTTCATATGTAAAGGGTGAAAACATGCAGATGACTGCTACATTGTTTAGGACGACATTCATGCATAATCAAGTACAAAAACCTGCATGGGAATGACAGCCATCAAGTTCAGGACAGAGGTTACCCCAGGAGGGAGAGAATAAAGGAACCGGGAAGCAGGACACAGGAAGCATCAACTCTATCGGTCATATTTTACTTCTTGGGGGAAAACGACACAAGGGCGGAAAGTTGATGGAGTTGGGTGGCGGGTACCATTATGGTAGTCTCTATATTTTACTGCCTGTTAAAAAATATCTCAACATCGCCCTGGCCCGGTGGCTCAGGGGTTGCATCGTCGTCCTGTGCCCCAAAAGGCTGCTGTTGGATTCTGGGTCAGGGCACATACCTAGGTTGCGGGTTCCACCAGCTGGGGCACTTATGGGAGGCAACCGATCAACGTTTCTCTCTCTCTCTCCCCCTTCCTTTCTCTTTAAAATCAATAAACATATCCTCAGGCGTGGATTAAAATATGTACCTATATCATCATTGTAAACCAATATTTGTCCCCAGGCATTTTGGCTATGATACAACCCTCTGCAGGCTGAGTCAGCAGCGGGATCGGAGGGGCTGGGTGGAGCCCAAGGGACAGAGTGGGCGGGGATCATCAGCCATAACCCTCCCGCTGACCTGGTTTTGAGGTCAGCTGGTCTCACAGCCTGCACTGTAGAAGGCCAGAGTCTGGGCCACACAGTTGGCCTTCCTGACTCAGGGTCCATCCACATTCATTCAAAACTGCCACATGTCGCCACTAGCACTGCACAAAAAAAATGTAAGAAGAACCCATTTTTATTTCTGGGAGAATTAAGACTGCCGTCCTCTGTAGCACTATCCATACCTAGAGACAATTTCATTATTTATTTATTTATTTATTTATTATTTTTTAAAATCTTGTTTCCATATATATATATATATACTTTAAGATTTTATTTATTTTTAGAGAGAGGAGAAGGGAAGGAGAAAGAGAGGGATAGAAACATCAATGTGTGGTTGCTTCTCACATGCCCCCCTACTGGGGACCTGGCCCACACCCCAGGCATGTGCCCTAGACTGGGAATCGAACCAGCAACCCTCTGATTCGCAGGCCTGCACTCAATCCACTGAGCTACACCAGCCAGGGCTCATTTTTTAGTTATTTTAACCAAGGTCAGGTAACAACACACGTCCTTAAGTCCCGGATCATGTTGCACATTTAAAACAGGAACTGCTTACATTTCTGGACCTGGCATCTACCATGTTGAAGCTAGGAAATATCTGTTTTTTAAAAAAGTACAAAGTCCTTATAAATATTAATTAATTAATGTCTAATTGGTATAAGTATGTGTGTACAAATTATATTAAACACTGTATTAAAGAACAATAATAGGGAGCTCAGGATAAATCAATAAATGCTTTCGTTTTTCAGTGAATACTTAAACAGGATGCAATTTGGCCTAACTCATTAATATTAACACAGGGTGACTCCACTTACGCTGAGGTTAGTTGGAATCAGAGAATCAAAGCTGGAAGACACGTTAGAACTGGTTAGTCCACCGCGTCGGGAAATTGATGAGCACAGCAAATCTCTAGTTTGCTGAGAACTGGTTTTTATTTGATGGCTTCAACTACTCAGAACACAGAAGGAAGGAAAAGAAAATCAACCAAAATAGATGTTACAAAACTCATGCATCTTACTCACTGGGAAGTTCCTCAAACCTGTATTCAATGTCTCTTGACTTGTATTTCACCACCAATTCTAGCAAGCTCGATTGCCTGAATTCTTAGCTGACAAGATTGGTAGGAACATATTGGAAATGGGGGAATTGTAATGCTAGAAGAAGCGAGGCTCTGCTCCAACAAAAATTAAATTTTAAAAAGCATATGTACAATCTCAAGAAACAACGCTTGGATCCAAATGACTTTTGGCTATTTTTAAAAACTAAGTTGATACAGAAAGTGAATTCTGTTACTGGAATAGTCAAAATCATGCCACAGGATAGAAACACGATTTTAGGAGGATCCTTCCAAAAACACGCCGAGGAATGG
Source organism: Micronycteris hirsuta (assembly GCA_004026765.1). Classification (NCBI taxonomy): domain Eukaryota; kingdom Metazoa; phylum Chordata; class Mammalia; order Chiroptera; family Phyllostomidae; genus Micronycteris; species Micronycteris hirsuta. Next base: position 79,962 of record PVJI01003857.1, on the reverse strand, counting down.
GCAAAGGAGACACCTTTGGAAACAACCTTCTAGTCTTCTAGAAAGCCTTGAGAAGAAAAGGAAGTTTCTGCCTGGTCCACTTTTTCTTAAGTCCCCAAAAGCAGTTGCAAAGTCAATTGGTGTCATTTTCCTTTTCCTCCAATGCTCAATTAATATTTAAACGAAGATCAGTTTAACAAGTGATATAGATATCACACTGCAAGTTAGCACAGCTGCTGAGGTCTCCCTAGGCCTCAGGACCACATAGTAAATACCACACAATCCAGGCAGACGCAGTGAATCAAGAACCAAACGCTGGCCCTGGCCGGTGTGGCCCTATAAGCCAAAAGGTCCCTGTCAGGGCACTTGACTGAGTTGCCAGTTTGGTCCACCGTTGGGGTGCACGCAAGAGGCAACCGATCAGTGTCTCTTTCTCACATCGATGTTTCTCTCCGTCCCTTCCCCTCTCTCTGGAATCGATGAGCATAGTATCCTCAGGTAAGGATTAAAAAAAAAAAAAAAGAACCAAACACTGATATTTTCGTAAAGACTAAAAGAATGGGACATTTTAATTTGATGTGTCCTCTTAGATCACAATGAACAGTGCAAGATTTTGTTTTAATCAGCTGCCACCGTCGGCTGCAATCAGCGCGCCCGGCTGTTCCCGGCTCCGGTCAGGGATCTATCATTTCGGCCAGATAAGAACACGCTGTGTAGATTCTCCTTTTCTGAACTGCCGTTTATGCAGCATTTTTCTATAACAGGCATTTTTGCTAATTAGGAACACCCGTGCATCAATTAACTTTGGTCTTAAAGCCATGATTAAAGACACCAAATTGTTGTTTCTGGGAATTGCTGTGACAGATGGCTCTGGAACACATGGGCAGAAGACGCTGCCTGAAACAGGCTTCTTCCAGCCGCCAGGAGGGATCCCTGGGACACAAGAATGGGGACACTCTAGACAACACGCAGAGCTGGGAGCACAACGTCATGGCTGAACAGTGCTCGGTAGAGTCACGCCCGCCATCTCAGGTGGCCCCTTCCTTTCCAGCACCCCCACCCCGAGTCCACGGAGGCTGTCCGGAAGACAGAGCTCACCCCAGAGCTCCAGCTCTGGGTGTCTCAGGGCACCCGCACTTTGTTACTCTTCCTCGGGCACAGCCTCTTGAGAGGAATATGTAATTCGTGCTGAGAGAAAGTATCTACGGGGAAGAGGGGATGGAGAAGGGTCGAGAGCACTTGGCCTTTACAAGCAGACTGTTTGCATTCTAGTTCTGCCACTTGCTATGTGTCCCTGAGCTCATGACCCTCGGTTTCCTCATCTCTACAATGAAGATAATATCTAATTTATTCTTCGCAGCATGACAATCAAACAAGGATGTGGGTGTAAAGTAGAATACCCGATGCACCGCCATGTGAATAATAATAATAAAGCCATGGTCATGTTCAAGTTAGAAAACAAGCTCCTTGATTTTTTATCTACACTCTGTCTCCCTCTCTCCGTAAGCGACCCCTTTCGAAGATGACAGAGTCCCGGTATCTAAAACGTTAGGATGAAATAAACCTGCTTATTCCCAGTTGCGGGATCCTGGGCAAGTCCGTGTCTCTTGTCTTCAGTTTTTGAGCTATAAAATAAGGCGATCAGAGTAGATGAATTCTAAAGTAGGTTCAGGTTCCAATATCTCAGCATTCTGCATTTATTTGATTTTTTTCTTCCTCTCCAGAGAGAAGGAGGATTGAAATAGATGATGATATTGATGATGGTGATGATAGCAGCTGGTATTTACTGAGCATTTACTATATACCAAGAACTATACTGAGTCCTCCACATTAATGGTCTCATTTGATCCTCACAAAAGTCCTATAAAATAGGCACTTTTACTGTTGCAAATTCACATATAAGGAAACTGAGGGAGGTTGTGGAGACTGGAAATGCCACCCCTCCAAAAAAAAAAAAATAAGGGCTCTGATCCCCGCAACCTCTAAGTATTACTTTTATGGGAGCAGGGTCTTTGTAGATGTAAATTAAGGATTTTGAGATGGGGAGTTTATCTTGGATTATCAAGATGGGCCCTACATGCAATCACCTGTAACCCTGAGAGGCAGGGAGAGATCTGACTGCACAGGCTGAAGGAGAGACGGCAGTCTGACCATGGGTGTGGAGATTGGGGTGATGCAGCCACAAGCCAAGGAAAGCAGGCAACCTTCAGAAGCCAGGAGAGGCCAGGAAAATTCCTCCCTTGGAGCTTCCAGAAAGAGCATAACCTGGTCAACATTTTGATTTTTCAGCCCAATGATACTGACTTTGGAATTCTAGACTTCAGAAATGTGAGCTAATAAAATACTGTTGTACTAAGTCACCCAGTTTGTGGTCATTTGTTACAGCAGCCCCGGGAAACTGGTGGAGAGATGCAGTCATTTATTCATGGTCACGGTCAGTAAGTGGTGGTGGGGCCAGGCCTCAAACCCATGAACAACTGATTTCAAACCCCATGCTAAGCACAGCACCGTATGCCACTTATATACATAAAAACCAACACACGATTAAGGATTAACCAACAAAAAAGAAAGAAGGTGGGAATAAAAGCATTTAGAATTTCATCACTAGCAAGGTAGCATTCTAAGCTGTTGACTCAAACAAACTCATTCTCCCCACTGCACACATCTCGGCCTGAGAGGCATCACTTTAAAAGATTGCTCTCCCACACGCTTTACATCGAAATTAGGTCATGCCTGCATCACGGCCAAGAATGCATTCACTTCCATGAGAAGATACAATGTGTAAAAGAAGAAATGATGATCTATTTAGTTTGTAGCTAAAGAGGTTACTTGGCAGCCCTTTCAGGCTCTTAGTCCATGCTTGGCAATCAGAGAAGTAGAAGTTGCTTATCTTTTAAAACTGTACGATTTCTTTTTTCCCCTTTTCAAATGAAACTGTCTTCAGTTTTCTCAAAAGAAAAATGAGGAAGAGCTGGGAACTTGATTTTTATTCCCCTCACTCGCTACCTTCCTGACTTTGAGTTCCCAGGCAAATCAACTATATGAAACCTGGGATTTGGGGTTTGCATTGAATCCTATGCTGCAAATGAGCTCATACTTGTCTCTGTAGGAATGGGACCTTCAGTTCAGACTCTCTGAGCTCATCAGAACTTCTAGTTTATATCTGAGCCTTCCACACTCTGGCATGCCCCCTAAACTACCAACCTCATTCACCTTATCTGTGCTCACCCTTTTTTTTAAGGTTTTATTTATTCATTTTTAGGGTGGGGGAAGGAAAGAGAAAGAGAGGGAGGGAAAGAAACATTAATGTGTGGGTGCCTCTGGGGACCTGACCTGGCCTGCAACCCAGGCGTGTGCCCTGACTGGGAATTGAACTGGCGACACTTTGGTTCGCAGGCCCATACTCAATCCATTGAGCTACACCAGCCAGGGCTGTGCTCACCCTTTCTAGGCTGTGTAAATGGATATTTACACAACCTTTTGAGATAAGTGGTCTTCATAATGGAATGGTTTGCAATGCTCTAAATTAAGTGTTGGTCCTGTCCCGATTTACGGCCACAAAGCAGTAAGCAAGGAGAGAAGCAAGGATGAGGCCCCTTGGCTGCCACAGCTTTTCTCATCGCCCTGAAGGGGTCAAGTGAAATGAAGACCCTGTTCGCACCACGGACGGCCTCAGGAGGCTGTGGTTTGGAAGGACAATGAAGCGCAGCCTTCTAAGGCAAGGAAGAAGCTCAGCATTTCGATCTATAATATTTATATAAATAGCTGACTGTGTTTGTGGCCAAAACGTAAGCCTGTTTATTTATGTGTTTTTCTGTATAAGAGCTCAAAGGGTTTTTTGGTTTTTTTTGGTTTTTTTTTAAAGCCAATGCCTCAGCAATTGCCTTCCACCCATGTAACGTTGGCAGGTAACATGCTCATTTTACAAGTGACCTAAAGGTACAGAAATAGTCTCCAGAATGTGCAGAGGCCTGGTGACCCCCAACCTTCCCTCTCTCTCTCCCTCTCTCCCCCCGCCCCAACACCACTCTCCCTCTCTCCCTCTCCCCCCTCCCAACAATACTATATGAAAAGAGTTTTAGGTATCATAGGGTGGAGATTTTGGAGATACAATGTGGTTTTTTTAGCACAGTCCAGTCTGTCTGTCCATTTTCTACCTTTCCATCAGTGACAATTTATCCAACATGCTTAGCTTTCAATAAAACAGTATAAATAATTTAAACCACCATAAAAACTGATACACGATATGAAAGGACAGAGTCTGTCTTCTGGAAACAACACCACCCCTGTCCCTTTGTCCATCCCTGGGTCGCATGCGATTTGGAAATGACTGAAGTGGAGCTCTGGCCCACATTTCTTTATTCTCTGAGACAAAAAATTCTCCAAAGAATACCTTTCAGACTTTGGGCCAGAAGGTGTTCGGTCTCCAGAAGGGAGCTAGTGGCCGCCAGGAGCAGACGGGTACGTCGTCGGTGGCAGGGAGGCCAGAGATGAGCTCTTGAGCCAGCTGTGCTCCCCTCCCTCCCCGTGGCGATTACTCCCAGTGTCAGGAGGAGCAGACGGCCTCACCCCAAGTTTTCCCTTCCCTTCCTCCATTCCCTAAGGGCCAGGGCATCACGACCAAGGTACAAGGCTTTAGGCAAAGAGCAGCGCTGGGGAAGACGAACAGGCTTCTTGGAGCGCAGCGTGACCTGTGAGAGGCAAATGGGGACGTAGGAGACCTGAAATTGAACGCCAGCAACTCTGCACTCTGAGATGCTCCCAACCCAAACACACACACACACACACACACACACACACGTGTGTGCACATGCGCACACTCTCCAGAAGGGCACAAACTAGGGTCTGAGCTTCAGTGCTCCCTCCACATTATGTAATCATTATCACCCGGTGGTTTATAACGCCCAGGGGAATATGAGCTCACGAGAAAACAACTACACATCTACACACTGAAGGAGCAAAACAGCTATAAATCAGAGACAATCAAGGGAACACCTTACAGGAAGCAGAAGTAATGGACTAGATACAGCAAATATTTCAAATTAGCATAATCAATATCTTCAAAGAGAGACCATTGGGAACAGGCATAGAATAAGCAGTTGTTTAGAAAAACTAATTGGAAATACAGTGTTGAACAGGAAAGTGCCTAAAAAGAAGGAATTTGTGAACTAAGGACCAGATTGAGAAACTCCACCAGAAGATGCCAAGAACAGACAATGAGGGGAAACATTTTTAAAAAGAAATATATGCGTGTGTGTGTGTGTATATATATATATATATATATATATGAACAGCATTATAAATTATAATGCCGAATCACTGAATTATGAAATGCAGTGACTTTGAAAATTGGCATCTTAAATATAGAGACCAAGTGGGAAGTTACTAAAACCAGAACAAGATGTTACAAGAAATGAAAACCAGAAACCAGTATCCATTATAATGCAAATATTAGACATAAATAGATGCAACTATTCTTAACAAAATTTTAGAAAATCAACTCAAACAATGTATAAAAAGAATAATATATGATGTCCTAGTAAGATTTCTCCCAGGATTAAAAGGGTTGTTTAACATTCAAAATATAATCAGTGTAATTCACCATATTTACAGCCTCAAATAAAAAAAAAAACTGTACGAAGATCTCAGTAGATGCAGGAAGTGCATTTGACAAAATTCCAGATCCAACATCAAATGGACCCTGAAGCATACTTAAGAATGTTCATAGCCACAGTTTCTATAATTGTCCCAAACTGTTAACAGCCCAAGTGTCCATCAGTAGTAAAATGGATAAATACATGTTTTGGTATATTTATGTAATAGATAGTGATGAAAATGAAGGAATCAGAAGTAACACGGCAATATTAACTAAACTCACTCTTATGCTGTAATAACAAGCAAGAAAAGCCATATTTAAATATATTAACATAACATTGTAAAACAGGCAATATTAAACTATAGCGTTTAGAGACACATAGCTAAGTGACAGAAGCATAAAGAAAAGTAAAGAGCCCTGGCTGGTGTGGCTCAGTGGATTGAGTGCCTGGCCTGTGAACCAAAAGGTCGCCGGTTTGATTCCCAGTCAGGACACATGCCTGGGTTGCGGGCCAGGTCCCCAGTAGGGAGCACATGCCAGAGGCAACCACACATTGATGTTTCTCTCCCTCTTTCTCTCTTCCTTCCCCTCTCTAAAAAATAAATACATAAAATCTTTAAAAGAAAAGTAAGAAAATGATTACCATAGAAATCAGAAGGACGCTTACCTGCGGGTGGTGTCGGGCGATTGGGAGCAGGCGCTGAGTGGACTTCCGGGTACAGAACTGTTCCGTTTCTTTGCCTGAGTGGTAGCTACACAAGTGAAGCTGTGTGATAATTACATTATACATCTATGTTTTACGCATTTTTCTGAATAGGTGTGAGATTTTATACTAAAAAGCTAGGAGGAAAACAAGGAAAAAGATATACTAGCCAAATATCAACCAAACAACACCAGAATAGCAATTTAATATTAAAGAGAGAAATTAATACAACAAAATTCATAAGGGACAAAAAGATAACAAAAGGAAAGATAATCAAGAAAATATGAGTGTGAGCCCGGCTGGTGTGGCTCAGTGGATTGAGCGCGGGCTGGGAACCCGGTTCGATTCCCAGTCGGGGCACATGCCTGGGTTGCGGGCCAGGCCCCCAGTGAGGGCCATGTGAGAGGCAACCATACATTGCTCTTTCTCTCTCCCTTTTCCTCTCTCTGAAAATAAATAAATAAAATCTTTAAAAAAAAAAAAAAGAAAATATGAGTGTATCTTCCCCCACAACATAGTCTCAAAAGATATGAAACAACTACTGATAAAACCACAAAGAGAAATAAATAAGTCAATAATTGGAAGAGAGATTTTTATCATACAGTCTTGAAAATAAATAGATCAACCAGAAGCCAGGCAAAAAAGTTAGCAAAAATAGAAAAGATTTCAATAACACAATCAATAAGCCGGAGTTAATAAATACTTGCAGAATCTTACACCTGATAAATCAAGACTACACAATGAGATACATGGAACAGTCGCAAAACTTAATCATGTTCAAGGTCACAGGGAAACCTTGATAGATTCCCGAGAATTACCAACATTTTGACATTTGTTCTCAGAGCACAATGCAATAAAATGAGAAATAAATGTTAAATTGATTTACATGTAACTCCAGATGTGTGTATAGAAATTTCTAACACTTGAAAACGAAATGGTGAAGGGGATCCTGAGAGACACAGAAATGAATAACAATATAAACACCACGTGTCAACATTGCTGGAATAGAGTGCCAACAGTGCTGTGGGAGAGTTTATAACTTTAACATTTATCATTCATCATAATACATTTATCAGAAAACATATGAGATACTGTTCAATCCAAGAGGCTAGAAAAAGGATGAAAACCCAAGGAACGAAAGGAGAGGCAATAGATTGAGAACAAAGAAGACAACAAACAAAATTAAGCAAATCAAGAGGTAGTTTTGGTCAGGATTTGGTAACTCTCGGGGTCTGGGTGGCAACGGTAACTGGTAGAGAGCAGGGGGGACTCTGGGGGCCCATGACGCAGTTGGTTGGTCAGGCGCTAATTACCGGAAAGGCCCCCGAAAGGTCGAGCTGTACACTCAGGACACGCACACTTTTCCGAATGTACATTATGCTACCGCAAGAAATACAGTAGCTGGTGCTTTGAAAAAATATTAATAAGCTAGAGACACATCTGACAAGAATAAGAAAGAAAAAGAGAAAAGACGTAAGTAAATACAATTCATAATGAAAAAGAGAAAACTACAGACGTGAATATAACCAAAAGGAACGTACGCTCAAGTTCTGTGTCTACAAGAGCCATGGAAGAAAGTGACGTGCTCCCTTGAGCTCTCTGTCGCCCCCAGGATAGCTCACAACGAAGAGCCCTGGGTTCAGATTGCTCTGTGACAGTTCTATCAACCTTTCAAAGTGTGCGACTATCCTACCGTCGACAAATGGTCCCAGAAAAAGGGGAAAGCTCAAATGTCATCTCCCCCTGGATGTCCACCCTAAACAAACCGAATCCCACTCACCTCCCTCTTCTCTTATTTTGCTCTTTAGCCTTTACCACCATCCATCACACCGTCCTTTTACTTATTTGTTTAATATCTGTCTCCTCGCACTAGAAGGTCGATTCCGTGTTGACAGGATGTTTGTACTCCAGCGCCTGGAACAGTGCGTGGCACAGAGGGGTTCTCAGTTAGTAGCTTTGGAATATATATTCAATGAATTAAACGTCCTCAACGAATCTTACAGAACGAATAAAGTCTTTCATTTCAAAACTGGGTGAGAATGAGCCCTGGCTGGTGTAGCTCAGTGGATTGAGCGCGGGCTGGGAACCAGACGGTCCCGGTTCGATTCCCAGTCAGGGCACATGCCTGGGTTGCGGGCCAGGTCCCCTATGAGGGCCATGTGAGAGGCAACCATACATTGCTGTTTCTCTCCCTCTCTGTCTCCCTCCCTTCTCTTCTCTCTAAAAATAAATAAATAAAATCTTGAAAAAAAAAAAAACTGGGTGAGAATGAAATGCAGAAAAAGAAAGTGTGGGTTCATTTTACCTTTGCTCACGAAAGCAAAAACCGTAAATAAACTGTTAACGAGCTGAAACTGGTAATGCAGGAATGCAAAAATGGTTTAAGATTTAAAAGGTTAAGAGTGTAATTCTCAGCAATAATAGTCTAAGGATGAAAGTCACATGAATTGAAGAGAAAGCCCTTGGTAATTTAACATAGAGATTTTTTTTTTAAAAGAAAAAAGAAAAGAAAATTGCATAACTTGTTAAAGACTATCTCCCAGAAACCTACAAATGTCACATGTCTTAGAAAATCTTTTTATGTTCTGGCGGGTGTGGCCCAGTGGATTGAGCACCAGCCTGTGAACCAAAATGTCGCCAGTTCGATTCCCAGTCTGTGCACACACCTGGGCTGCAGGCCAGGTCCCCAGTACGGGGCACCTGAGAGGGAACCACACATGGATGTTTCTCTCCCTCTTTCTCCCTCCCCTCCCTTCTCTCTAAAAATAAATAAATAAATAAAATCTTTGAAGAAAAATAAAATTTTTATATGTATTCCTATTTACTTTTGGAACAAGGCAAAAATGCCTAATATGACTTTTGTTCTGTTTAGCAGAAGTGTGAAAAATGTAGTAAGTACTTGCCAATGGAACAAGAGAAGAAATATAAATGGTATAAAAAATGAAATAAAACAGGAAAAACTGTTTTTATTCACAGATGATACATTTATCTACAAAGAAAGACCATCAGAACCTCCAAATTAATAGAAATAATATTTCTGAAGGATTGCTGGTACAACATAAACTCCAAAAAATTATAATCTTTCTAAAGCAGTAACACCTAACTAGAACATATAATAGAAAATATATCTTTTTACAATAGCAATAAACACTGTAAAGTAATTAGGAAATAACCTAAACAAATGCACAAAACCTTTACAGAGAAAAATTTAAACTTTTATAGTAGAATATTAAAAACAAAACTTAAAAAATTACTATGTTCATAGCTAAGACAATTTAGCATTTCTGAATAGAGGGATGCTTTTCAAATTAATTTCTCTGCTCTGGACCTCAGGTATAAAACCCAGGCACAAATATACAACTAACTATTAGAGAAGACCAGTTGGATGACTGAAATCACCTTCGATTTAAAGTGAGCAAAATGAAGCAACTGAATCCCCCTTACCCCAAATTACTCTTCTTTCCGCCTCCCCAAGTCGGTCAACGGTGAGTCCATCTCTCAAACTGTTCAAGCCAAAACCTTTAGAGTCCCCGGAATCCCTCTCTTTCCTTCTCCACACCTAGCCAACCGGCAAGTCCTTTGGTCCCTCCCTTCACAGTATTCCCAGACTCTCCACACTTGACCAGCTCTGCGACCACGCGCCGCCCGGCTCTAAGCCTCCCTCTGCCTTTGCTCAAGTGCTGCAGTGGACTCCCAGCTGCTCTCCTCACCTCTGCGCCTTCACTCGGCCCAGCCTTCCAATCCGTTCTCTGGTGGAGACAGAGTGGATAACGTGCGATGAATGCCAGGCAATGTCGCTGCTCACGCCTTCCGATGTCGACGGCTCTTACCCGAGGGGAAAGCATGGCCTGCACAGCGCCCGCCCTGGGTAGCCAGCCCCGCTCCGCACCCCTCAGATCCTCTGACCCCCCCTCCTGCTGTTCACAGCCTCCCTCGCTCCCCTCCTTCTGGCAAACTGGCCTCCTTGCTGTCCTCGACAGACCAGGGGGGCTGCTGCAGGAGCTTCTGCATTTGCTGCTCCCACTGCCCGGGGCTCTGTTCCCACAGGGCTGTGGGCCTTCCTCCATTACTCTCCTCCAGGGTAAATGTTACTCTTTACAGAAACCTTCCTGACCCCCTCCTGCAATTGCTGGTGAGAAAGGAAATGATGTAACACCAATGGAGGGTGACTTGGTAATAATCACAGCAACGTTCAGATTTCATATACTCTTGGATCCTGCGGTTCCACCGCCAGGAATTCCCTTAGATATGGTGGCCGCGTACAAAACGAGGTACGTACGAGGTTGTCTCTGCAGCTGTTCGAGGTGACCAGACCGCAGTCAGCCAGCGTGCTATCCACAGAATGCAAGGGCTGCCGGAAGGGCGGGTCCCCAGGGGTGTTGGAAGTGGAAAAAGCGAGGTGCGGAGCAGAACAGAACTACCAAGTCTGTCAAAAAAGAAACTGGCAACAGGGAGGGGCTCCAGGAGGTGAGAGTAAAGGAAGCAGTTCTTCCTCTCCATATTCTTTGGTATTTCTTCTGCTTTGAATTATATGTACATATTTCCTAGTCAAAAGATTAAATTAGCCCTGGCTGGTGTAGCTCAATGGAATGAGCGCGGGCTGGGAACCAGAGGGTCCCGGTTCGATTCCCAGTCAGGGCACATGCCTGGGTTGCGGGCCAGGTTCCCAATGGGGGCCATGTGAGAGGCAACCACACATGGATGTTTCTCTCCCTCTCTGTCTTCCTCCCTTCCCCTCTCTCTAAAAAGAAATAAAATCTTTAAAAAAAAAAGATTAAATTAAAAATACACAAAGCTCTAAAGCTGCACCTGTAGTTTTGAAACGAGAGCGAGCTGGTCAGCGCACAGTGCCGAACCCATTCAGGGCCACGAGCTGTACTCATTAAAATGGCGGGTCGTGTGGTCTGTGAATTTTACCTCGAAAAATCCATAAATCAACATATAGATAGGTACGACAATACTAGAATTCAGAATCTCGAGTCAAAAAAAAGGAGGTCACGACAAAGCTTTCAGAAAGATAATCGATTGAGAAGATATTCCCAACACTTAAACCTCAGGAGGGAGGTAAGTTCTAGAAAATACAAAAGAATGCCTCCCAAATGCCTAGCAAGAAAAGGGGCAGAAAAACACGCACGACTGACAACTTACAGATGGGAGAAACCTGTGTGGTTGCTGCCACGATCCCTCCCACCCACATGCTGCTCCCATCGAGAGGTGGGGCCGACGTTCCCGCCCCTTGAGCCCAAGAAGGCCTGGGAAGGCAGCAGAAGTGACACCAGATGGCTTCTGAGGCTGCTAGGTCATAAAAGACCAGCTTCTGCCTGAACCTCTTGGAGTGCTAGCTCTTAGGACCTGGTCACCCTGCTGCCTGTGGAAGCCAAAAAGCCCCAGAGGAGCCACGCAGGGCTGTTCCAGCCAACAGCACCCACTGAGGCCCCAGCCAATAGCCAGATGTGAATGAGGAAGCCTTTGAACGGACTCCCGCCTCAGCCTGCATATCACTGCAACTACAGAACAGTCCTTGAGTGGCAACTGCCTGGTTGAGCTTAGTTCTCCCCAGAAGCATGAAAGCTGGTAATAAAATAATAGTTGCTGTGTGACGCCATTAAATTTGGGTGAGCGCTTTAGCAGCAGGATTGAGTTCCTGGAAGCGGCTGCAGTTGTAACGAAGCCAGAAACGCGTGCCACTGGCTTTGGACTGAGTGGTGGGCAGAAGTGCGTTGAGGAGACTGTCTGTGAGGCCTGAGGGACAGCAAAGAGGCTCAAAGGTGTTACTGGAAGCTGCAGGAAAGGGTCGCGGTGGAAACTTGGGCAACGCCATGGCCTGTAGGAATGGGGAAAGGAGGAGGCGTACTGAGCGAACTCTTGATCTGGGTCAGGAAATGTCAAGGCAGGTTAATGGATATGTCACCTGGCTTCTCCTCATTGCCTATGGAAAAACAGCTTCTGGGCCAAGAACATGACTTTAAAAACCCTTTGTCAAGATCTTAGGATGATTTCAGGGTTTCAGAGGAAACCCGAAATAGAAAGGAGTTTATCTTTTTTTTTTTTTTAAGATTTTATTTTAGAGAGGAAGGGAGGGAGAAAGAGAGGGAGAGAAACATCAATGTATGGCTGCTTCCCACACGGCCCCCACTGGGGACCTGGCCCGCAACCCAGGCATGTGCCCTGACTGGGAATCGAACCCACGGCCCCTCAGTTCCCAGCCCGCACTCAATCCACTGAGCTACACCAGCCAGGGCTGAAAGTTTATCTTGAAGAGGTTTGTGTTTGTAGTTTTTGTCTAATAGAGTAAACCCCATGATATTCTTAGAAAACCCACAACATTTTAAGAGAATTTTTCTGAGGACAGTACTTCCAGCTTAAACGAAAAGGGACAGAGGAAGTACAACATGCCAACAGCGGGAAACAAGCTGGGAAGAACACTTAGTTGCCATTCAATTTTCTTACGGAAAAGGAAGGTTCAGAGGCAGAAACCCAGAGCCTGGAGGGTGGGGCTGAGAGCTTGGTGAACAAGTCACAGGCTGTGGGATTGATCCCTGAACAAGGAACCGGCAATAGTGATTCCTTTTTTTCCCTTTTCTGACTTCTGGAACGGGAGTGTCTATTGTGGTTTTTCTACGCCCGCCCCATCATTGTACAGTAGTGGTACAGTGTATGGTGTAGATAACTTGTATCTTCAGTTCACGATCTTTAGATCCAGAGGAACGGCACTCAAGGGTCTGTACCCAGAGTCACATCGGAGGCACCTCCTCTGCACCTAAACCTGATTTGGATGTGAGATGCTGGACTTCAAGCTGGTGCCGTGAACTGGGGACTCTTTGGAGGAAGGGACGAATGTATTTTGGGTGTGGGAAGATTGTAAATTATTGACAGCAGAGGAATGTGGCAGACCTCATCTGGCCAGGTGGCCAGAACGATGATCTTTCATCTCAAATGCTCTTCTTACCGTGTGTTCCAACATTCTTCCCGTTATGAGGGGGGTTCTACGTTCATTCCTCTTAAATCCTGGTGGGTTGGTGATAAGGCGGAAGTGACACTATGTGGCTTCCAAGCCTAGGTTGTAAAAGGCGACAGAGCTTCTGTAGGGTCCTCTTGGACGCTTGCTCTTGGAACCTCCAGAATTGTGGGAGATACAATCACTGTGACCGTATCAAGCCACAGAATTTTGGGGTGAGTTGTTTACATGGCAATAGGTAACTGATACCACTGGAGTGACGAATACGTGGAGAGAATTCACTCAGCGCGTTGAGCGCTCACTCTGTGCCAGGCACTCTTCCAGGTGCTGTGGCTACAGAACAGACTAAAGTCCCTGCCTTCGTGGGACCTACATTCTGGTGGGGGAACGGACTGTGAACAAGTAAATAGCAGATAGAGCACGTTAGCTAACCATAAATGCCAAGGAGAAAAGGAAGAAAAGGAGGATCAATGAACAACAAAGGTGGGGAATGCGTTGCAGTTTTAAACAGGGTGGATGAGGAAGAACTGGAGGAGGTGACATTTGGGTAAAGAGCAAATAAGGGAGTGAGGGATCCAGGCGGGTATCTGTGGGAAGAAAGTTCCTTGGAGAGGGAGCAGCGAGTGGAAGGGCCTGGCAGGGGTGGAGAGCAAGCTTGTCGAAGGACAAAGGACAGTGGCTTCGTGGCCGGGGGCAAGGGGAAGCCGCGTATGACGTCAGAGAGGAGGTGGGTGTATCCTGCCTTCTGGGCGACCCCAAGGGCTCCTTTTATTCTGAGAGGATGAGGAAGCCATCGGAGGGTTCTGAGCACCAGTGACCTGATGATCTTAGGTAAGTTTTAAGAAGACACTTCCAGTGGGGGGTTTGGGGAAGGAGGGCAAGGGGAGGAACAGGGAGCTCAGCTCTGACGCTACTGCAATAACCCTGGGGACTGCCTACGCTGGCCCTGAGCAGGGACCTGATGAGGCGTGGCTGAATTGGGGGGCACATTTCATGGGCAGAGCTGATAAATTTGTGGACATATTGGACAGGATCAGAGCACAACAGGAGTCGAGGGTGACCCCAAAGTCTTCGGCCTGAGCGACTTGGAAGGATGGAGTTGCCGTTCATTGTGATGGACAGATGAAGAGGGGCAGGCCTGGGGTCAAGGATACGGAACTGGCTTCGGTATGTTCATTCTGAGGGCCCAGGGTCTGCAGTGCAGAAGACAGGCCTGGCCTAGAGATAGAAATTTAGGGGCCACCAATGAGTGGCTGGTAATGACCCAAGGTCTAAGCTCCTTCCAGAAGGCTATGCTGCTTCTCCTCCATATCTCCTTGGGCATTCTGAACTTGGATCATTCTGGAAAACGGCCGGAGTGGTGGAGCCCCAATGGCCTAGATTCACATGCCAGTTCCACTCCACTGCCTCCTTCACACAGCTGTTGGGGGTTACACAAATGAATACACAAGAGTGGTTCACACGTGCGGTGTGCTCAGGAAACCCACATTACCAACACAGGGGGCTTCCTCTGGCCCAATGCCAGCCGATACCAACGTCAAGCTCAGGGGCCACTGTGGATGTTCCCTTCACGTCAAGACTTTAACCTAGTCACCTTAGCACCCAACAAAAAGGCTGTGAAATTCACTATTTTATGAACAAACCCCAAAGTTACAAACTGTGAACACAATCATGTGCTCGGCTGTCTTTCTGAATGACAGTTTATCAACTCCCTTTTAAAACCCACACAGCAGAGTCAGAAAACGTGTAAGAAGTTAGCTTGATCATCTTTCCCTCAAGACTTTCTCTTCGGCTCCTCTGCTCCTCCTTCTAATGTGACCATCTTCCTTGTAGCCAAGATCCACTTAGATTTTTTAAAAAATCCTCACCTGAGGACATGTTCACTAACCCCAAAGACAGAGCAAGGGAGAAAGAGAGAAACATCGACCTGTTGCTTCCTGTCCACACCCCGACTGGGGATCGAACCTGCAACCTCGGTTTGTGCCCTGACCGGAATTAAACCCACAACTTTGTGGTGTACAGGATGACACTTCAACCAACTGAGCCACCCGGCCAGGGCACCGAGGTTTCCTGTAACAGTATTTGGAATTTACTTTAATGTCCGTAATGAACAGATGGAGGGCAATCGCAAGCTGCTGTAACACAGCAACCCTGAGACTCTACAAATAAAAATCCTGAACATCTTCCCTCTAGAGCACAGGTGGCAGACGTAAGGCCCGCGGGCCGAATCCGGCCCTCCACCGTTTCATCCAGCCCGGAACCTTGTTTCTACCTGGCAGCAGCGCCGAACTCTCACTTAACTTGTTAAGGAGTAGTCACATTCACACAGTCCTAAAATTACATTCGGCCCCTTGAAGGCAACCATGAGGTTGATGTGGCCCCCGGTGAAAATGAGTTTGGCACCCCTACTCATCCGGCATCCAGGAGTGTACCGGGCCGAAGGTACGTGAAGCCTGTGAATTCTGAATATTCAAAATGCTGTGTGCACATGGAGATTAAAGCAGCACCCGGCACACTCCTGGGGGACGAGTGGGGCAGGCAAAGACCACGACAGGATCTGTGCCTGTGAAGATTTATAATCTGGTTGGAGAGAAGACAAACACCACACATTCCTGAGACGGATGACAGAGACAAAATCAGGCACAGAAGCCAGCGGACAGGCATAGAATATTAAAAGGTAAAGTAACAGAATTATCTACATGGGGAGTTACGAGTGTGTTTCATTTTCTCTATGTTTACATTCTCTAACGTTTCTGCTACAAGGAATACATTATTTTTTTTGAAAGAGAAAAAGTGATTTAGTCCAAACACACTAAAGAGAAGTAGGCAGGGTGGCCAAGGGTGTGGGCTCAGGGTCGGGACACCTGCTCCTCCACAAACGGCCAGGTGACCTTGGGCCAGTCACCTAACTTCTCCGTGCCCCACACCCTGGCCATTCAACAGACGAAGATAACAGTACCACCTTCTTGGGGGTGAAACCAGCAGCATAAAAGGCCGTTGCACAGTGCCTGGCACCCAGTAAATGCCATGTCAGGGCTCACCAGTATTATCCCATGAGCTGGCAGACACGGTTCTATACACTGCAGTGCCTGAGAAAATGCTTACGAAATGGCTTGTACTTGCACGAAAATCTTAAAGGTCAGGGGAAGAGATTTTAGATAAGGGAGCAACTGGAGAAGGACAGAGACGGAAGGTGACAAAGTTCCACCCGCTCAGACAAGCAAACGGTGGCCTGAGAACCCACTGGAGCATCGAGATGGACACAGAACCGGAAGTTATCTTTTGAAAACGGAAACTGCTGATGGGCTGCAGGAAAGATAATTTACCACGTGCAAACTTCTCTGGCTCTTGCTGCTCACCCGCCCGTTTTCCACAAAAAGAAGAGACTCAGAGAAGATGCCTTCTAAATGTGTATCACCGTTTATTGTAGTTTGCATTAGGAATTGAACAGAGGACATTGTCTGTGGAGGGGGGAAAAAAGGAAAAGAAAAAGAAAGTATATTTTTGTAGACTTAGTTTCTTCAAAACACTTTATGGTTTCAAATCCTTTTTTACCCCAAAGGAAATTCGAGAATTCAAGTATGTTAAGTAGGGAGCGGTAATACAAAAAGTCTTATGTGTCTGTGCGTGTGTGTGGGTGTGTTTGCTTGTGTGTTTTTACAAGCAGACGTACCTCACATTTCCTGCACCCCTTTTTTGCTTTGGTAAGGCCAAGCCCCAAAGGACACATCATACACAGGACCCCTGCCTTGAACTCACAGACTCAAGAGTTGAGGAATTTATGTACCCCCAGAGGATAACTGTGAAGGTTTCGAACTGTCACGGAGCATTAAACCACCACCCACCCTCCCCGCCCGCCCAACCCTGTCACGAGCATCCCGACAGACGGAAACTCTCCCTAGGCTGCAGCTGGGCCTTCGGTTCCGAAGAGAAGGCTCATGACAAGGACCAGAGCAACAGGACTCTCTTCATTTTGCTTAGAATAAAAAAAAATTTAAGGGACATTTCAAAAGAAAAAAAATAAGAACTGAAATTCAAATTCTGAAAATATCTTGCCTTTTTTATTAATCATGTCATCTAACACCAATTAAAAAAACAAATATGTGAATATGATATAAAAATACGACCCCAGGATTAACACTTTGTTGCAGGCACAGTTATCTCACAGAATATATGTTTGGAGGGCCAGGGAAAGGGATTTATTTTTGTTTTTGCTTCTCATAAAAAAATCCACAGCAGTGCAAGTAGGGTCGGGAAGGGGGTGGGGGAAAGATTCTTTAGCAGCAAAATGTCCAAGGTTCTCTAATCACAATCAAATCAATGGATATTGGATTTAGGAGGAAAAAAAATGGAGGGGATGCGGCCCAGACCCATTCATTATCAATCACTAAAACGCTTCCGTCGCAAAAGCCCCCAGTTGTGACGCACGAAGGACGTGTTTCATTACACAGGCAATCAATCATAAAGTGTGTCCCTCAAGCTTCTGACCGTGTTTGTCACTTAAATATATGTACAGGAATTGGGCTCCTCTTCTCATTCGTGTCCGTTCAGATGGCCACCGTGTGGTCGCGGTGGGTGGGGGCTCGGTGTGTTTGCCACGTGTGGCCTCCACGCGCGAAGGGCCTCCGCACCACCGACGTGGCTTCTGCTCGCCTCGCTGGCCTCGGCTGCTTCCGGCAGAGGGCGGCAAGGGGGCCGGTTTAATGATCACTGTTCTGCTTCTCTCTCATCCAGGCGTGAATCTGCTCTTTCAGTTCTGGCACTGAGAAAAGAAAAGGGAAGGATTAAAGCCTCGGACAGGCGGGCTCTTCCCGAGAGATGACGCCTGGTGTCTGCGCAAATGGAAAGAAAAGGCCATTCATTCGCTCAGTGAAGCGAAGACTGAAGAAGAAAGAAACTGGACATGAGAAGGACTAGACTTCTAGAAAAAGAGCAAAGAACGTTTCGTGTCTTTTCCATCAAGTGTCATAAACTATGGCGTTTCTGGATTTGGTAAGTTTTCCCCCTTGGAATCATCGCTGCTACGGTGCCGACAGAGGCACCGCCCCGCCCGCCGCGCCCCGCACCTGGTTCCAGCATGCTCTCCGTCAGCGTCTGCCGGTTGAAGGGGTCGGTGGGGGAGTTCAGCAAGTGCCGCAGGATGATGGAGCGGTCCATGATGGTGCCCGAGGGCAGCCGCACCGGGTCGGTCATCAGGGTGTCCATCAGAGGGTCTGCAGAGACAAGGCAAAGCACACGCTCACCCAAAAATAGGACCTGCAACTGAAACCACAACAAAACCAAGCCCCTCCTGTCAGTGAAAAATGAAACACACATCCACAGGAATGGCAATCACACGGCCCGGCCGGGCGCCCAGTCCCGAGGGTAAGCAGTACGCACGCACGCTCCGCCTTGGGTGTTGGGGGAAGGGGCCTTCGTCAGCTCCCGCCGGGAGGGGAGACTGGAGAAGAAAGGGGGGGCCCAGCACTGTGGCAGTGAGGGCAGCAGGCTGGAGCCCCTTATCTGGACTTCTCATCATTCTCAGAAAACGCCAACCCCCACTTGCAAAGGCCAGGCTGCCCTCAGAATCTTCTCGGTTGTTACCTGGTTTGAAATCAGGCTGCGGACTTTTTTTCCCTGTTAACCAACAACATGCCTACAAGTAGGCACACATAAGTTCAGAGTCTCAAAGAGCAACCACAGCACACCATTAAAAAAGCCAAAAGCACAGAACGTCCCCTCTCTCCTTTTTGAAAGATTTTATTCATTTAATGTTAGAGAGAGGGGGAGGGAGGGAGAAAGAGGAGGAGAGATATATTGACGTGAGAAACAGCGATCAGTTGCCTCTTGCAGGCGCCCCAACCGGGAACTGAACGGGCAACCAAGGCCTGTGCCTGACCCGGAATCAACCGGTGACCCTCTGCTTTGTGGAAGGAGGCCCAACCGAGTCCCTGCGGTCAGGGCGTGATGTCCTCTCTTATCGTTCCCGGTTTCCCGTGAACTCCAATCAGAGGATTCAGACTGAGAAAAGCGGCCACTTGCCTCGGAACTCGTCTGGAGCATCACTGTAGTCGATCTCGGCGCGCGCGTTCTTGGCCACGATCTCCTCCACCTTCTCGGCGAGAAGTTTAAACTTCTCGATCGCTATCGTGGACTTGATCCCTGCCTTCCGCAGCTTCGAAATGACTTCTTCGAACAGCTCTTTGCTGTAGGACCTCTGCGGGGGAGAAAAGACGAGGTGAGATGTAAGTGTAGTTTAAGTGGAGAAAAGCTGCAGAACATACCAACAGTATGATCTATTTATGTTTTTTTCCTTAAAAAAAGTCCTCAAATTACAATGTCTGTGTGTAACACACACACATATATATATATAAACACACATAAAGACTGGAACAATACACACCAAACTGTACAAGATCATTACCTCTGGGGAGGGCTTCAGGATTGAGGCAAATGAGTGGAATTTAAAAACGTTTCAATTATTTTTACAGCAAACATGAATTTCTTTTAAAATTTAAATATTAACAAGAAGGAAATCTAGTCTATTTCAGCCCTTGTAAGGCACTGTGCTCCAGCAGCATGACAGGAGGTGGAAGTTTAGCCTTTTCCCCACAGAAAATGTGAGAACAAGCCACTGGAGTTCATGGTCAAATACTAACGGCCAGGCGCTCTCCTGACGGGAGTAGACACGAACACGCCTCCGAGGGCGCAGGGCATGGTCCAGGGGACACAAGCCCACCACAGACCCCGGCAAACCTCGACTTGAATTCTGGCTCTACCACCTGCCTGCTGGGTGGTCTTGGGCAAACCCCTCACTCTACCGAGCCCAGTTTCCTCAGGGTAAAAGGCGCCTAATTCATAGCAATCACTGCCACTGCAAACTGGCAAAATGTACCCTAACTTGCATTTACAGCAAAAATACTGGCTACTTGTCAATGTAGTGACGATGATGCAGAGGAAGAGAATGATGACATGTGAGCCCCTAACCTGTGACAGTCGGTCACTTCTATCTGAGGATTTGCACTGACACCTATACGCATGGATATGAAAGAATATAAATTCACCTCGGCACTTTATTCTCTGAGAGGCCTGCACTCAAAGTCCTCAGTCTTTCTTCTTCCTTTAACCTTTTTCAGTCTCTGAAGAGGTGCACACGGCCACACTCCTTATTAAGTCCCCGCAGCTGAGGGGAGAGGGGAGGGACGGGCAAAGGGACGGGCAAAGGGCCGGCCCGGCGACAACCCTAAAGCCACCTTCTACTACCCGGAGAAGTTCAGAGAGCCGCAGTTACAGTTTCCTGGAACTAAATTACCACGTAATTCACCAATCGCTTTATCTGGCACCCACTTTAATGAGCCACAGTCCCACCCCTTTGGGAAGGGGCACAGGGATAAATGGCCAAGGGATTATACAAAGATGCTGAAAGGGCGAATCCAGAACTTTCTGTACAGGGAGTGACTGCAGCATGGGTGTTGCTGCAGACCACTTCACCTTGAACTTCTGTGCATTCCAGTAATTAAAATCGTCTGTACAAGAAGAAATGGCACTCTGGTTAAAGTGCATTTACAGCCTGCAGGACCCCTTGGCCCAGCCTGGTTTCTACTCCAGGTTTCGCTGCCGCCCACCCCAGCTTCTTCCTTCCCCAACAGGCAGGCTCTCTCCCCTCCCGGCCTGACGGACAGGGAGGGGAAAAGAAAACACAAACAATCCGATTTGAAAAACTGGTCAAGGACCTTGAACAGACATCTCTCCAAAGAAGGCACACAAATGGCCAACGCGCACGTGAAAAGGTGCCAACAGCATCTGCCTTTAGGGAAATGCAAATTAAAACTGCAGTGAAGTCCCACCTCACTCCCACTGGAGATCCTATTTAAAAACGAAACAAAATTGCAAGCACTGCTGGGGACGTGGAGAGATGGAATTTGGATCCCTTAGACCAGCGGTCCCCAATCTTTTGGCAACAGGGGTTGGTTTCGTGGAAGACAATTTTTCCACGGGCCCAGGGTGGGGGTGCTGTGTGCAGGGGGGAGATGGTTTCAGGATGATTCAAGCGCATCACATTTATTGTGTACTTTATTTCTATTATTGTTACATTATAATGTATAATGAAATAATTATACAACTTACCACAAGCTAGGGTTAGCATGTGGGCTTACCAAAACTGTGAATGAGACAGGCACACAGTGCGGGAAAGAGGCAGGGACGGAAGTGGTAAATGAAATAATGGGCGGGTCACGCACCAACTAAAGTCAGTGCCAGATTCTGACTTAAAGCCTGCCACCAGATGCAGCTGTACAACTGAAGCACATCAACCCACTTGCCACTATAAAGCCTGCAACCAGAAGCAGCTTAACTGTCACCTGCCACTCACTGGTAGGGTTTTGATGAGTCTGTCAGCAACTGATTCATTATGGTTTCTGTGCAGCGAAACCTCTGCAAACGATGATCTGTTTTTGCAGGCCTTCCCAGAGCTAGCCTCACCGCCTCGGCTCCACCTCAGACCATCAGCCATTAGATTCTCACAAGGGGCGCGCACCCCAGATCCCTCACATGCGCAGTTCACAGGAGGGTTCATGCTCCTACAGAATCTAACGGCCCGATGATCTGCTGGTCGACAGCAGGTGGCGCTCAGGCGGTGATGGGGAGTGGCAATAAATACAGATGAAGCTTCACTGGATGCCCGCCTGCTGCTCATCTCCTGCTGTAAGGCCTAGTTCCAAACAGGCCACGGACCGATACTGGTCCGGTTTGTGGCCTGGGGGTTGGGGATCCCTGCCTTATACGTTACTAGTGGGACTGTAAAATGGCGCAGCCAACGTGGAACACAGTTTGCAGTTCCTCACAAGGTTAAACACAGAATCACCGCCTGACTCGGCAGTTTTCCTCCCCAGTATACACCCAAAAGAACTGAAAATGGTAATCAAATAAACACTCTTCACGAATGTTCACAGGAGCCCCATTTGCAATGGCCAAAGGATGGAAACAACCCAAACATCCATCCATGGTGCATTGAAAAACAAACAATGTTCCATCCGGGTAACAAAATAAGACTCAGCCACAAGAAGGAATGAGATACTGAAACACATGCCACCACGTGGATGAACCTCAAAAATGTTATACGAAGTGAAAAAAGTCAGACACAAAAGACAATATAACTTCAAAAAAATTTTTATTTATTTATTTTTAGAGAAAAGTGAAGGGAGAAAGAGAGGGAAACATCAAAGTGTTGTTGCCTCTTGTGCGCCCCCTACTGGGGACTTGGCCTGCAACCCAGGCAGGTGCCCTGACTGGGAATCAAACCAACGACCCTTTGGTTTGCAGGCCGGCACTCAATTCTCTGAGCCACACCAGCCAGGGTGCAACATAACTTATGATTCCATTTATATGAAATATCCATAACAGGTGAACAAGTACATCCAAAAATAGGTGAAATAAAGACAGGAAGCAGACTGTGGCAGGGTGAAGGCGGAACGGCCAGTGACTGTT
Source organism: Micronycteris hirsuta (assembly GCA_004026765.1). Classification (NCBI taxonomy): domain Eukaryota; kingdom Metazoa; phylum Chordata; class Mammalia; order Chiroptera; family Phyllostomidae; genus Micronycteris; species Micronycteris hirsuta. Next base: position 57,261 of record PVJI01003857.1, on the reverse strand, counting down.
AAACAGGTGTAGGATTTCCTCTTGCTGGTGATACAGTGCTCGAAACTACACAAAGGTGATGGTTGCATAACATGTAAATGTACTAAATGCCGCCAAACTGTACACTAAAAAAAAGATTTTGTTTATTTATTTTTAGACAAAGGGGAAGGGACGGAGAAAGAGAGGGACCTCTTGCGCGCCCCCTACCAGGGACCTGGGCGGCAACCCAGGCATGTGCCCTGACTGGGAATAGAACCGGCGACCTTCTGGTTCCCAGGCCGGCACCCAATTCTCTGAGCCACACCAGCCAGGGCCAAACTGTTTACTTTAAAATGGTTAATTTTATGTTACGTGGATTCGGACGGGCTCTTTACTGTTTACTTTGAAACAGCACGTGGTGTTGATGGCTCCAGGAGCCTCAGAGCGCAGTCCATTCACGGAGCGGGGTCCTGCCGCAAAGGCGCAGCCCCGCACGGTCCCCGACGCGGCTGGCTGAGTCCCCGAGACCTCCCCACCCTGGGCTCTTGTCCTTCGGTTCAGGAGTGGACAGCCCCCTGGCTCTCTGGGCTGGCCCCTTCTGTCTCCTCTTCTGGACACTTGCGTTCAGTCTCTCTGGGGAGCAAGGAGAGAAGCCTCTCAGCTTCTTCCCTTGAACAGCTGCCATTTTCATCTTCCTTTGTCTTCCCAGGAAAACAAGCCGTAGCAGACCAAGCCAAAGCAAACAACACCAGTGCCCCTAAAGGAGAAAATGAGCTTCTACTCTCTGTTTTCTGAAGCTTTCTAGCCTTCCGTCCTTCTCCTTCCACCCCTCAAGCCCTCTTCCAAAACAATCACGTCATCCGGGCCGATCAGCTTACAGCCGGAGGCAACGGACACGCCCAGCAGGACACACGGCGCACTGTCGGAGGAGCACCTCCACCAGCCGCGTCCGCCTCCCCCAGTCGCTGGCACCGCGTGTCTGCTTCCTGGGTTCGGAAGCGCAGGCTCTGCAGACGCCTGAGAAGACTGGCGTGTCACGGCAGAAACCGCCGCCTCTGATGCAAGCCCGGTGCCGCCATCCACAGGGATCACCAGGCTGCGTGGACGTGTGGTTGGTCACCGAGGAAAGGCAGCTGGCAGCATTCCTCTGTCACCCACTTGGTTGTCACCGTCTCACACAGGGTGTGCTGTGCTCACTCGCGCTGCAAACTGTGTTACGTTAATGACTTGTGAAGTGGCCTCCACAGGAAGACAGGCCAGGAGAAGCAGGGGCGCGCTAAGCGACTTCCAAAGCTCTCACCACAAAACCAGGAGAGTCCCCGGGGACTCCGCAGAGCCCCGCCTCTGGCCCGAGCCCGGGTCCAGCTGCCTGCTGCCCGGCCCACGACCCCGCCCTGCCCGGGGAGCGTTCCCTCTCCTTCCCCTCACTGCAGGCCACGCCTCTCTCCCAGCTCCGCAGGAGCAGTCTTACACGGTGCGGCTGGACAACACTTCAGCACCTGACCCGCGTAACTGCAGACCCTAACCCTGTCCTTTACCACGACTTCCGATGGAAAAACTGCCTTAGACGTGTGTTTTTTTTCCACTGCAGGCACTTTGTCGAGACCACATCTGTTGCTTATGTCCAAAAGTTCCTACGTTTCCCCTGTAGGAATCTTTGGATGAAGTATGGGTAAAGAACCTTCTAAAAAATCGACCGATGGTTAATCTGAGATGTAATATTTGGATAGAAAGTGTCAACAAAGATGGAGAAACAGACGACAGCATGGAACTCGGGGGCATTTTAAGTGGAGTGCAGTAACCTCACACAAGCTATTTAATCTCTCTGTGCCTCGTTTTAAAACGAGGACTCTAACTGAACCTGTATCACAGCATTTTGTGAGGATTAAATGGGTGAAAACATGAAAAGTGGTTAAAACTTGGTGTTCAGTTAATAAGCAGCAGCTACTTTACATTCAAGTGACACAGGACAGCAGAGGGAGGGGACGCTCTGGAGGGGATTACTGGCATGATCAAAAGTGAGGCTGGAGGGGCGGCCTGGGCTGAACTGGTAGCTGTGGCAACGAGCACACAAATGGCCGTGACCATGGGG
>PVJI01003857.1:0-55111 GCA_004026765.1 Micronycteris hirsuta | reverse complement strand
TTCATCTCCATTTACAGCAGGCAAGTTCCCCTGGCCACTGTGGTCAAGATTTCCATTTACAGTACTCAACATTTCCCACACTGTATTTTGAAAAGCATCCTTGAGTTCAAGCAGGAAATATTCAGGAACAGATGGCTACGCAATTGCACAGTCCGGCCCGGGAATCCACAGAGCAGCCAGCTCCGGTCGCCCAGGGCGGCAGCCCGGACCCCATCTCCCTCCGAAACGCCGCTCCTCAGCACTGACCTGGTCGTCAGCAATGGCTTTAGCGAACCGTGCACAGTCCAGCTGCAAGTAAATATCTGTCAGTTGGTCCAGCAGCTTCTTTGGTTCAAAGCCGTATTTCTCCGGGTTTTCAACTTTCAGGTCACGGCACTTGGGACCACAGAGTTGCTGAAGATTAAAGTTCAGCATTGCAGCCAATCGGGGTCCAAGTTCCTAGGAAATCACAGGATAATAGGACAATTCATGCTGTTGAGACAAGTGACAAGGACCAAAACTCCTATTACAGTGGAGAAACAGGAATCGGCGGGGTTAATCCCTCAAAGGATTTCTGTATGTGCTGTGTGTACAATAAGCTGAAGAAAAACATTATATTCAAAAATTCTTTTACTCCCCATTTCTAATCCGATAATTCTAATACTTAATAAAATGTTGCAGGTTGATATATTTATAAGCACCTTTCCTATAAAGTCATGCTTTTAATTATAAAAACGAGGATCACTCTAAATTCGCAAGAAACAGGTAACAGAGGGAAAATTTTTCATAAATTCCATCATAACACACAAGTCACAAAAGGTTTCGAGCGTGCTCTTTCAGCCATCACTGTATGCATTACTTTTGTATAAATTTCAAAAGTTCCTGCCAGGTCGGGCAGTGCGCCATACAATTTATGTCTGAGTAACTTTAAATCTGGCCAGTGAGGCACGGCACACTCAAATGAAGCAGCTAGAAAGTGACCACAGTGCAACTGCCCCACGAGAGGGCAGGTTTAAGCAGCCCGAGAGGGAAGGTCTGGCTCAGGGAGCATCGCAGTGAGCACTGGCCACGGAAAAGCAGCTGTGAAGGTGTCCCTTTCGTGACAGGGTTTTCATTACACTGAAGTACTGGATTTACACGAAAGTCAACCTCAACTCAGCTTTCCAGGAACCTACTTCTGCACAAAGCACTCCTGTATTTACTCAGGAATTTGTGGAATACGGGAGTGATGAGGAGAACACAGAGCTGGTAACCTGTTTCCCTCTGAAGCGGGAGAGTTCTGCGGAGCGCAGGAGAACTCGGCAAGGCAGGCACGGCGAAGGCTGGGGCGGGAGACGTCAGCCACGCGTGCAGTCCACCCCCGCCTACGCACAGGCCTTGGAAAAAATTGATTTCCATCGACATGAGAAGATCAGACTTAGCTTTCAATAATTTCTTTTAAACAATCAAGAATTTAGAGCTACATACGGGCTTCATAATAACTTAGGCTTAAACAGTGTTTACGTTTCCTACCTCCTGACAATCAAATGGCCTGCCCGTGGGATCACGGACGTGAACTCCAACGTGGTCAGAGCTGCAACTGGCCAACTACGCGCCGCAGCCCAAGCCGGCCTGACACCGGCTCCTGCGAAGTGCAGCCACACACACGGCGTGATGCTGTCTGCGCCTGCTTTGGCGCGGCAAGGTCTCCGAGGCAAGACAGGGTGGCCCGCAAGCTGACCTGGCTCCTGCCTGGCCTTTACAGGCGGAGTTTAAAGAAAGTCTACGCGCAACCCTCCGAGGGAAGCGAGTGTCGGACTGTCACGTTCAAATAGCTGCAGGGTCCGATGCTTTCAACAGCGAGCTCTGTGCGGTTTCACGTTCCACTGCGCTTGCACAGAAACGAATTTGTGAAGAGATTCGCAGTGGAAGGGGGAGAGAGGAGGAGCCTCGTCTCTCGAGTGGCACACAGGCCAGGCTGTGGCGATGATGCAGCAGGAGAGAGTGAGTACGGTTACACTCCCTTGTAAACTTGTCTCCACTCAGGCAATTAACGACCAAATCTCAGTCCCCTCCCTCGCTTTCCCCACGACCTGTGTCCTGGCCGCACCCTACAGCTTCCCTACAGCCTGTGGGGAGGGGTGGGGAAGGCTCAGCTGCAGCACAGCGCGACCTTCAGTTCTGTCGCTCAGCTTCAACTTCAGAAACAGGACCCGGGTTTTACGAATCCTGTCAAGGCCAAACTTTCTGACAACCTTTGATCTATCATAAACCCTATTTATGGCTCTCATTAACCTTTGGCTTCCTGAGCATAACAAAACTACATCTAAGAGAAATAGAACTTATACATCATCAATTATTTCTGCTTAATGTTCTATAATTTCCAATTGATGTTACCTTACTTTTCCTATAAATAAAACACAGGAATCAATAATGACAAAAATATGTCATAGCTTCAACATTAACATCCAGAGTGCTGTCTAAGCAGAGAGTGGATTCAGCTGATTGGGAGTGACCATCTGCAGATTTCAGGCTACCCAGAGCGCTGCAGCCATGAGCCTAACTGGGAGCAATATCAGTAATGAGACTTCACTGATCAGTGACTGTGACGCCGAAACGTCCAGGGTTTCAACAACTCTATTTAGTTACAAGTGACAGAATCTGAATGTGGATCCCGACAGACAAAACAAACACCCCAAAGAGTCTACTCACTGGTCGGAGGAATGGCTTCTGGACCTGCTTCGTGAGGATATGGAACATGTCCACGGTTTCGGTGGCCAGGGCAAGATAGGACCGCGAAACGCGCTCGTCCTGGGCCAGCTGGGACTGACGGGCCTGCTGCTGCTCCTAGGAAAATTGAGCAGATGCCAAACAAACCTCAGTGCTGGTCATCAGCTCGCCAACATGCCCAGTGTGACGGAAAAACACAGTCAGCTCGTAAGTGGAAAAGTGGGTAACAAAGCCAACCTGCTTAGGGGAGGACAGAGCAACCCGTAGCGGTGAATTCTCCACATCACTGACGTTTATTCCTTTTGGCATCAGAACCCTTTAGGACTTTGACAAGGTGACCCTGGCACATTATTTGACTTACATGAGGCTTAGTTTGCTCTGTGATAAAAGAAGTCACTATGAACTTTTACGCAGGACGAAATAAGTTAATCTTATGTCGTGTCCAGTACACTTTGGTGCTAACAAAGGACAGTTCATTCCCCTCAGTAACAACTTTTACTTAGTTATTGTTACTTCTAAAACATGCAACATGATACTGAGGCCTGTAGGTTTTGCCCCTGTACCAAGTACCCATCACTTGCTAAGCGTTTGAATTTCGTCTTTCCACACTGCTAGGCTATTGCCCCTTCAACTGTCTGCATGCTTGCCTCCGGCACGGTCCCCCTCCTTCCATCCGGCCACAGGCGAGGAAACAGTAAGGTGTATCTGACTCATGGGTAAAGGAAGGGGGAGCTCCAACAGCTCTGAGACGGATCAAATACAGAAACGCCAGTAACTAGAGTCTTACACTTTGGGTGGGGAGCCTAGAAGTGCCAAAGTGTGAGTGAGCGCCCCTGGGTGGGTGCCCTCTGAGGGCCTGCTCGGTGCAGATGCTGCACCATGGCTGGGGGACCTGTCCACTGCCCCTTGGCCAACCACTGCCCCTTGGTCGAGAATGAGCCCACGGAATGAAAGGCCGAGCCTGGGAGATAGAAGAACAGCAAGGTGGAAGGTGCCTCAGTTCATCAGGGCGCATGATCCACCCCTTCTCCAGGTCAGCCCCGCTCTGGGCACTGGAGATAGAGAAGAGACGGTGACCCACAAGGCTCCTGCCCTCACGGAGCTTAATGAGGGCGACATGCAATGAGCAGACACACACCCAAACATGCACAGGTCGGATAGTGACGAAAAACTAAACCAGGTGAGGGAGAGGCGTGTGTTGGGGTCAGGACAAGCTATTCCAGAAAGGGTGGCCCGGGAAGGCCTCTCCCTGGGGAGGTGACATTTAAGTGGATATCTGAAGGAAGTGAGTCAGCAAAAACCTGGGGGAAGAGGTGCCAGGAGGAGGGAACAGCAAGCGCAAAAGCCTGGCCTGGCAGTGAAGAGCCAGGAGTGTGGCTGGGTGCTGAGTGACGGGGAAGGCAGGGGGCCAGGTATAGCTGCGCCCTCACGGCCACTCTCAACTTGGGACTTGATGGATGAGAAGGGGAGCCTGGGAGGGCTCTGAGCAGAGTGGGGATAATTAGCAGGCTGAGATTTTATCGCCACCTCCTGGTATGTAGGGAGATGGGCAAGGTCAGTGGCTGAGAGCCCAGAGAGGGGGCAACTAACAGTAATCCAGACCAGAGATGGTAGTGGCTGGGACGTGGGGGGAGGCCAGATATGCATGTACCTTAAGACAGAGCCCGGAGGTTCTGCGAAGAGGGAGAGGAATCAAGGAAGACACGAAAGTGCTGAGCCAGAGCCACGGCAGGCTTCAGCGGTCACTCCCTGAGCCTGGCAGGCCTGGAGGGGCAGCACCAGGGCTCAGCTCTGGGCCAGCGAAGTGCGAGGTGCCTGTCACAGCACCCGGCGGAGAGAAACGTCAGGAGCTGGTTATCAAGTCAGTAAAGAGCTGAGCTGGGGAGGCACGTTCTGAGTCTTCGGAACACAGACTTTTAACCCCTGGAGCCAATGGAATCACTTGGCAGTGACTCTCAATGGGGGCACCAGGCCACACCACTGGCATTAAATGGGCGTGAGCCAGAGATGCTGAATGTCCTGCCACACACAGACAGTCTTTCACAGTAGAGAATCAGTATTGTGTCATAATTCGATTGCGTTCAAAATACCAACCAGCGCCCTTGCTGCGAAACACTGACGTAGGGAGCAGGTGCAGAGAGAGCAGAGGCCTGTGGGCCAGGCACCGGAGCTCGGGGGGCGGGAGCCAAGGAGCAGGCGGGGCGGTGCAAGGCAGGAAGGGACTTTGAAGTCAAAGGGAAATGATTTCTGAAATGGCACTTGTTAGGGGTGATTTATGCCCCTTTCCCATCCATTAACACAGCCAAAAATCAATAGCTGTTCAGTCGTCTCAGACAAATGCTTTTAAGCAATGACTGTGAACAAGACAATGTGCGGGGACCCGTACCCAGCACCCACGGCACAGTATAAGCTGGTCCAGGAAAAGCCTCCTAAGCGGGTGCTACCCAGGTGGAGACAAGGGTGAGACTTTGTAGCTACACTGATCAGGGAATGTTTGGACAAGACCTTCCTCAAAGGCTGGGCGGATTTCAGTACAAGTAATGGACAGGAGAAGCCAAGGGCACCTTCCACATGGGGCACTTTCTCTGGGCCAGTCCTGAGCCATGAACTGGCCTTCCACTGTCCCTCCTCAGAGCTTTCCCACAGAGGAGGAGTGATCGGCTATGGACAGGACACAGAAATGAAAGAACTTTCCGTGCGAGGCAGTGTCAGCTCTCCGGCACAGGAGCCCTGGACTCCGGAGCTGGGCGCCCCCCAACGAGGCCTCACCCACTGCCGCAGCACGCCGTACGAGTGCCTGGGACCCGTCCGACTGGGGCTGTCTGCAAAGGGAGGCAAGCTTGGAAGGATGTGTCAGAGCCACGGTGGGAGGCACCCGTGGGGGACGGGGAGCAGCGAAAGGCAGGTTTTGGAGGCACAGGAGCCAAAGTTCAAGCTGTGTTTGGACATGAGCGTAGGGGCGGTGGGCAGGATGGCGCCTGGTGGGTGTCTATACAGAGGGGGCGGGGAGAAAGAGGACCATGGCACCACCCCAGCGACACAATGGAGGGGCTCGGGGAGGGCGGCGGCATGGGTGCAGGAGACAGCCAGCATTCACGGACCCTGGGCAAAGCCTGTAGTTTAAATGTGCTGGCTAGACCAAGATACGAACTTCTCAAAGCTGCAGGCCTATGTGGAACAGAAACCTTCCCTAAACGTGCTTCAGTATCTCGTGTTTAAGGTATTTTTGACACCCCAGCAATAGTTTCCTTTTCAGAATGCTACTGCGAGTGAAGAAAAACCCGTCCCCCCGCTTGTCCACGAGCACTCCTCCGGGACAGCGGCTCTGACTCGGAGCCCCGCACCAGGAAGGACCCAGCCGGTGAGTGCTGTCGGCGTAGCTGCCAAGGGCCCAGTGACCGGCCTTGGGACCCCGCGAACGCTGCGGCCAGGGCAGGGCAGTGGGCCCGGCACGGTTTGCACACAGAACCTGGCCAGACAGGCCTCTCTCTGAGTGACTGAACAGAAAAGCCAAGATCGACTGGAAGCAGAAATCCCACCAGAATCCTGAGTGAGTCACACTGATGCCCAAAGATCACATGAAATTTCTTGCCTAGCAGACAGAATCTGAGGTTTATTTCCTAGTTACTTTCATAAATTTTAACATATTCAGATAAGAAAAGCTCTTCTCCAAACAGCCCTTTAAAATGAAAAGGCAGAACGTGTTTTCTGGACACAGCTGGAAAGACTCTGTGACTCATTTCTCAGCTTTACAGCAAGCGTTTAAGTTTCCTCCTGCCCCAGACCTCGGCGGCCACTTCACGGACGCCCGTGGGCGGGAGGAACAAGGTGCTGACAGAGGGGGAGTCGGAGCTCGGCCGTCAGGCCCGCGCAGGCAGCCCCTAGCGCCGCCCGCCCGCCTGCCCCACACTCACCCGGGGCAGCTGCTCCCACTGTTCCTTGTTCTTCATCTCCTCCTGCACCTCGTGGATGCGCTTCAGGGACTCCAGGCTCTCGTCGAGCAGAAACGTCGTGTCGTTGATCAGCATGTTTATGTAGCGAACGAACTGCTTCCCAGAACTGAAAAGGCAACGTGGTCACGCGTCTCCCTGCAGCAAGATGCCACAGCAGATCCCCGAGGGGCGGGCCGAGCGCGTCGCCCCACAGGTCTGCTGACCTTGGCACAGCTTGAATATCCCATGAAGGTCAGGTCTCTCCTTAGATTCTGTTGTCCTTTTTAATCAGCTGTGACAAGCTCATTCCAGTGATGTGCTGGAGACACCTTGCATGACTTAGGAGAACGAATTGCTAATATTCTGGAATCTGGTGAGCGGATTCCCGTGGCAGCTTAAATGTGGCAACAGTGGACATACTTATACCCCAGAAAACTGGCACACACTGACTTTTTTCCCTCCAGAGAGTGGGTTTACCCGCACACCCCTGGCTCATTCCCTCAAGGACTCTAAGCAGAGAAAACACTCTTTCAGGCTAGGAAGGAAAATATGCTTAAATTCACCATGACAAAAGAAAGCACAAATAATCACCACCTACGAGAGACAAGAGAACTGCGGTACAGTCACTCCCATTACAGAGAAAGGCGCGCTGAAGAAAACCAGGAAGCTGTGCTACTGATAAAGCAGGCTATTAGCTTGCTCTGCAGAGCTCGGAGCCTCCACTCCATCTGTGGCGCTGTCCCGCGCCTCATGTTATAGAGGAAGGACGCGCTGGTGAGCTGAGATGGCCTGGCGCGCCCACGTTCTAAGTGCCGGCCAGGCGGACAGGGGAGGGCTACGCTCTGGACCTGCTGCTGTGCTGGCAGGGCGGGCGAGCCCAGGCCCAGGGAAGAGAGCTTCCTGCGAGCAAGGGCGGGGGCCCGGCTCTCAGGAACATGGAAAGTTCCTGAGCCCACGCAGATCAGGTTGTGGGCCTGCCTGGTTTCCTAAGTGTGTGCCAGGATTCCGCTGGAACATAATTCTGACTATAATAGCAGTTCATGGAAACAAAGAATTAATTTACAGTTTCCTTTGCAGAAAGCTATTTCGCAGGTGGCTACTCCACTGGTAACACGTATATTACTGACTAGTAAGGCAGTTAACAAGTGACGGCTGGATTTGATCAAAGATCTAACGGGCTGCAAAAAAGACCCCAGTAGATGGGATAAAATGTCTCCTGAAGAGTAACGTGAAAGTACACTTTCGTCCACCTCTCTTTTTAAAGTAATTTAGATGGAATTACTAATGTCCAGGTTTAAGTAGGTGCTGAAATTCCAGGTATGTAATGAAAAGTCCTTAGTTGAGGTTTAAGGCCTTATATAAAGAACAACACTGCCCTGGCTGGTGTAGCTCAGTGGATTGAGCGCGGGCTGGGAACCAGAGGGTTGCCGGTTCAATTCCTAGTTGGGGCACATGCCTGGGTTGCAGGCCAGGTCCCCGGTGAGGGCCGTGTGAGAGGCAACCATACATTGCTGTTTCTCTCCCTCTCTGTCTCCCTCCCTTCCCCTCTCTCTAAAAAAAATAAAAACAAATAAAAATCCTAAAAAAAAAAAAAAAAAAAAGAACACTTCCAATGACAACCCCAATCTAAATGTTCCTGAACCTAAACTCCTCCTCCCATTCCTAACTCCAAAGCTTGATCATATTCAAGAACACCATAAGATCTCATTTTAGTCATTCTGACAACTTCATTTAACACTGTAATCATAGAAACACTTAACACATCATCTCAGGGTATTTATAGATTCTTTCCTTATGTACGCCATCCCCAAGGTATCTTGACAAATCTGAAGTTCAGCAGTACCTCGTAAGCACAGACATTTAGATAACCCTGCTCACACTGGTCAGAACCGTCTGGAAAACGTAAAAGAGGCTGAGACCAAGCAGACAGTCAACAGGAGCCCAGCTGTGCAGCCACTCTGCCTGTGATGTGCAAGAGAGCAAGCTGTGGCATCGGGCCCGACACTCACTTGAACTCCTCCATGAAGGTGCCATGGTGAGCTATGTTTTGCCAGAGGCTTTTGAAAATGGTGCTGATGTGGTAGCGGATGGTGAACTTGTCATAGAACTCGCTGGTGGCTCCGGTGTGCTCGACATCTACAAGAGACAGACAAAGGGGATGAAGGGTACACACTTTCTCATCTTTTTAAGAATAGTTATCACTGCTACAGTGTTGCCGAGTAAACACAAATCTGCAAATTCAGAGCTGAAGAACCACTTGGAGTCACTGGGATATCATCAACTCACTGAAGACCAGAGCGTGAACGATCACACGCCCCCAGGTTTAGTTATTAATTTGTAGAAATTCCATAGCACTTCACATAAGCATTCCTGAGCAGGAAAAACCAGGATTAAATCTTACTAAGGTCCACGTACCTATCCAATGTGACTATTATTTTAAATACTTTTGCACTAGGGACATTTTCAAATATGTACCAAAATAGAGAAAAGCAGAGGAATCCCCATGAACTCATCACTCATCTACAAAGACCAATATCCACGTATCTATTAAAATGGAGCAAAGACCAAACTTGTACACAAATGACAAACAGCTTAAGCAGGAGAAACTTCTGAATTCATGACAAATTTTAAAAAGAGGAAAAACTGTGAGGTAAAGACAATAAGGCTTACGAAAAAGACAGACTACAGTAAGATGTTGTTTGTCACCCGTCAAACTGGCAAGCATTGCAGAATGACCACGCTGAGTGCAGGTGAGGGCTGGGGAGGCAGACACGACTACAGTCAGTGGGAAGGAACGGTGACCCAACCTGTTTAAGGTAGCTGGATGCCCACCTCTCGACCTACCAATTCTGTTCAAGAAAACATGTACATATGAATGGACGCGCACACGTAATGCAGAAACTGGAAAGATAGAGAGCAAAATGTTAACAGGGATTCTCTCTTGAGTGCAGAGGTTATCAATGATTTCACTTTTTTCTTGGTAATTTCTCTATTTCCCAACAAACACATTTTTTGGTGACTAAAAAAGAAAATAGTTATTTAAAAATAAAAGCGCCCTGGCTGGTGTGGCTCAGTGGATTGTCACTGGTTTGATGTCCAGTCAGGGCACATGACTGGGTTGAGGGCCAGGTCCCCAGCTGGGGGCGTGCAAGAGGCAACCAAGATGTCTCTCTCGCACATTGATGTTTCTCTCCCTCTTTCTCCTCTTTCTAAAAATAAATAAAATCGTAAAAATAAAAGAAAAAAGCTCATTTACACCTACTACACAAAGACCTGAAATCACTTATGTATATTCATGAGGCCAACCTTTTTTTGAAAGGTGAACTAAGTGTCAGTTTACTAGCTGTATAGACAGACGAGTGAACTGACGTGCGGAGAACTGATTAGCGGAGTCCACAAAAGAAAGATACCGGGCGGCGGTGGGCGGCGGGGGCGAGGACACAGCCCCGTACACCCTCTGACGGCTCGTAACGCCTCCACTGTAGCCTGAGCACAGCAGAGGCTCAGTGCCTACTGTCAGCTCATCACTCATCCACAGACGCCTCCCCCACCCTTTAAATAAGCCTCCCTTTCATGTTACCTCAAAACTCTTTCAGCCCAAGTTCTAATTCCCAGTCCTACTTCTAGGAGGCTGGAACTGAACCGGACCCCGGCTGACCTCCCCCGACCCTCCATGCCTAACTCATTCAGCTGCCCGGTTTCGGGGACGTCACTCACACTCGCTGCCCCGTGCCTGCCTCGCTGTGGCTGAGACCCAGGGTCCACTCCTTTGTCTCCTCTGCAACGTGGCTCCCGAGACGCCTCCGCGGAGACCTTCCCCTACCAGGCTTCCTGGAGGAGCGTGTGTCCTCCTCCCACACGGCCTGCCCGGAAGCACCTTATTCACTGGTGCGGCGTCTGTCTCCCAGCGAGAACGTCCGACCCCCGATGGCAGGGACTCTGACATCGTCACGCACAGGCCCCAGCATCGAAACCTGTGCTGACGCCCAGCAGGGGCTGCACGGGCATCTGCTGCATTAGTGACAGACTCTGCTTGGGCTGATGCGGGCTCTGCTGAGCCAGATCAGCCCAGGGAGGAGGAGAGCCTTGAAACAAGCTTGGCCGTCAGTGTTCCTCTCCGTCCCAAATAGTCGACTTTTGAGAGCTGGTCCTGAAGGGACAGACCCCTGTGATACAAATAAAACACTCTTATTCTGAAACTAAACTTTATTTTTTTTTAAAAAGATTTTATTTATTTATTTTTAGAGAGAGGAGAAGGGAGGGAGACAGAGAGGGAGAGAAACAGCAATGTATGGTTGCCTCTCACATGGCCCTCATTGGGGACCTGGCCCACAACCCAGGCATGTGCCCTGACCGGGAATCGAACCGGGACCATCTGGTTCCCAGCCTGCGCTCAATCCACTGAGCTACACCAGCCAGGGCTAAACTTTATTTTTAAAACAAAAATTTGACCTTAAGCATGTCCTACCTAAGCTAGCCTACTCTCCCTGGGGTATAAAAAAGGTGCCTGTTCCATATCTTGAGCTGTGATGTGTCTGAGAGTCAGCCATGTTCGGGGGTCAGGGCTGGGACCAGAGGTCTCAGCCTGGATTTGAGGGGCGCGTGGGGGACCGTCTGGGCTGTCCCCACCCCTGCAGGCTCTCTGGCGCCAGTCCCCTGGTAACTGTAGGAGGAACAGCGCAGCAGCCAGGAGCACCTGTGCTCAAGTCCAACTGCTTCGGGTGCTGCCACTCACTAGCTGTTGACCTTCAGCAAGCTTCTTGACCTTTCTAAGCTCCAGTTTCCTCATGTGTAAAACCGGATATTTATAGCACCCAGCTTGAGGGCTGTGGTTGGGATTAAGTGAAAGGATCAGTACATGTTCAATAAGTGGCAGCTATTATTAGCGCGGGTATCATCTCTCTATGACTACAGAGGTGTCTGGGGCCAGAGGGCACCCTGCTCGGTGGCGGAAGACAGAGAGAGGATAACGCCCGCCCACCAGTCCCAAGACCTCACCGGTGAGGCTCTACCAGGCCCAGCACTCGCCTCGCACCCCCGTCCTCCACGCAGAAGCCACAGAGCCAGGTCTCAGGCACTGAGTGCAAAACGCACTGAACTGTTTTTGTTTTAATACTAACGATACATGTCCACTGTATCTGTTAGGTTCAGATAACTTAAAAAAATGGAAAGAAATAAATTACAATTCTATCATTCAAAAATGACCAACTCCCCAAAGGGGGAAAAACTGTGACAACTATAATAAAATAAACAAGAATAAGAAAGACATTAAGTAAGAAAAACTCTAAAAAAATAATAATAAAACCTATGAATTACTGAAAAAATTCTTCTGCACTCTTTTCTATCAAATATATGTACCAAAACGTGGTCACACTTTACATACTGTTTCATTACTTGGCATTTTCTTTACTTTTTATTACCTACCCACTAAATGCAAACAACACATTATTGTTCATGGCTCATACAGATCCCACTATATGTATAAACTATAATGAACTTAATTTATCGAACATTAGCAGGAACTTAGCTTGTTTTTAGTATTTTCACTACAATGAACTATAATATATAATGTTGCAGTGATTATTATAATAAACATTTATATACATTTGTAATTGTTCCCACAGAGCAGATCACTAGAAATTAAGTTTACATGTCTGAGGGCGTGCTGTTCATTGAACTGCTGTCTCTCTGCCCCAAGCCCAGACTTCATACTTGGCATTGGGACTCTGGGGCAAACGGCTCCCTTTGCAGCTGGCCATTTGTTAGGCTCGCCAACAGGGGGCGCTGCAGGAGAACAGGCCAACTGAAGGTGAGCACTGATGCGGTGTCAGCAACAACGCTCCCCAGCAGTGGCTGCGGCAGCAGTGGGTGGTTCTGGTTTCCAGCGACGACGTGCCACACCCACGGGACTAGCAAACTTGTACCGCTGCAGAGACACCAACCCGGCCGGCCGGTGCGCTCCCTCAGAGGTCTGGGTCCCAGCTCTGCCCAAGCCCTCATCTGAGCCCCTACATTCCAAGAATGCCAGTCTCTTCCCTTGGTTCCTCCAGCCCAGGGGACAGGTGATGGCTCCCTGTGCTACTCCAATGTCCCTTATTCGCCTTTCTGTCTTCAAATATTTGACCCGTTCCCTACATTACCTTCTCTCTATTAAAATAATAGGTATGTTTCTGTTTTCCCGACTGGACTGTGACTGATAAATAGGATATGAACATTTCTAAGGCTTTGGTGTGGACTGCCAAGTAGCTTTCCAGAAAGGCTTCACAGATACGTTCTCACGGCGTTTCCCAGCACTGACTCTGCACACTAGTTATGGAGGAGAAAAAGCAGGCCTCTGCAAGTGAGTTTCTTTCTCTGTAAGCATGTTAGCACGAGGTATTCTCATCTTAAAAATATATTTGATAGGTGAAAAGAGGTACCTCATCATTATTTTAAGAAATACAGAATTATCTGCAATTCAACTGAGCCCGGTACGTGCAAGGCCCACACCAGGCCCTGCCCCACACTGCGCCATGCACCACCTGCGTCTGGAGGGCCTGCAGTCCTCCCCGTGGAGCTATGAGGGAGAAGGGGAGAATGGGGAGCCAAGACAGGGCCCTCTACCCAGGAGTGTTCTCTGCTATTGCCAAAGTGAGGACGTTAGCAAAACATCAACAAAACTTCAAGGGGCGTGTGAACTTGCTTTAGGTTTAAAAGGATGTAGGTAGGCTAAAGGAAGAGACACTCTTAGATGCCACAGAATAATTGTGACAATGGGAACAGGAGGTAGACAGATTCTTAGAACCCTCAGAAGTGAAGAGAGATGCCAGCTCCAGCCCAAAATGAGCAAGAGCAGGTCCTGGGCAACAGCGGACAGATGGCTGTCCCCAAACACAGAGAACCCTAACCACTGTGGCTGCTGCGACCAGCAAGCGACTGTGCTCCCCCCGGCCGATGTTTCTTCCAAGGGCGCAGTGAGTACACCCCACCAAACGTCAAAGGCACTGAGCGCCCGGAATGTGCTAGGTTTGACAGAAGACGACAGACAAGACACACTTCCTTTCCTAAGAGACGACCTGGAGAGAAAACGCTCATCAGTACAAGGTGTGCCCTTGGGAGAGGACAAGGGAACAGGTTCCACAGGGCTTGGGTTTTATGCAAATACATTGGCAAGTGAAGAGCCAATTAAAAATAAGCATTCGGAACACACGCCCACCAGGAGAGGAGCCTCCTTGCAAGGCGTCTGATGTGTTCTGGGTGTTGCTCACCAGTGTCGCCAGGCACGCAGAGCAGGGCCCGGAGCAGGGCCCAGGGCAGGGCCCAGGGCAGGCACATGTTGAATGGGAGTTCATGGATCAGTGAGGCCTGCCAGGACACTTACTCCACTGGTTTGAGTGGGTCCCCCAAAATAAGAATTTTTAACTCTCAGTTTCGAAATTCTGGGTTAGTGGCCACTGTTACAAAGCTAATGCTGTAAAGTCAAAGCTAAAATAAACCAGGTATTTTCAGATAGGAACACCAACTTGTGCTGCTGACACTAACTGGATCTCCTGGCTTTCAATGGCTCCTGCTCAGCCAGCAAAGATGAGTCTGAGAAGGGTCAACGTCCCATTTCCACAGCCCGGGGGAGGCGGCGGGGCAGCCTGCGCTAATTATGAACAGTACACGCTCTGCTGGCCGCGGGTCAGCAGGTTATACTCATAGCTGGATGTCAGGACATTTGGTAACAGGTTTATAGTAACTTCACCCGCGGGCTTTGGATGGCCTGGCCTCCCTGTACACCCACGAACCTACCTGTATAAAACTTCATCAGGGAAGGGACCAACAATTTCGTGGAGAGAGGATGGTTCTCGATCATTTCAAAAAACTTCTGGGTTCGCGGCTGAACAGCGGGGTTGGTCATGAACATGACTTCGACCAGCTTGGCCACCAGGTAGGGGTTTCGGATGTAGTTCTGGTTGCACAGCATCACAACAAGGAACATCACAATATCCTGAGTGCAGGGCTCGTAGAGCACCTGAGGAGAGTACCTGGACAGAGGCGAGAGGGGCAAGAAGTGAGGCTCCGAGAATCCCAGCCCCGGGAGATGCTGAAGGGGGGAGGGGACAAACAGGTCCGGAAGCCAGGATGCCGGACTCCCTTTCATGTGCCAGGTGTAAAGTGAGTGTTGGTATTACGACCAGACAGGTTTAAGACCCATCACGTCTCCTGGCATTCTAGAAAATAAACCAAAGCTCTTTTCAAATCATCTGGTATATTTTAGAAAAGATCTTCACTACCCAAAACACTTAAAAAAATTTTTTTTGATGGAGTTAATCATTTTAATTTTAAAAAATCTAAAACATCACTTATAAACTCAACCCATTACTTTGGAACCTTTCTCCAATTTTACCATTGAGAAAATTTTTGGTACAAAATATAGACGTGGTGTTTCTGCCTTTGAATTTCCACTGTGATATTTATAAACTGCTCCTACTGTTTCTCAGAAGCACATAATCATTAGAAATTCAACTCAATTTTCACAGAACACATTATCATCAGCACTGCTAATCCCCTTCTGTCTCTGCGATATTCCTGGGACTGGCCTGGTGCCATCATTTGGGCTTATTCTCTCCTCTCCAGGCAGCAGTTAAAGCAGCCACACAAAATTTCAGGCATACAAGCGTAAAATGGAGGTTTGAGATATAATTCACCATATACACAAAACATACAAAAACGTATTACATAATACGTTAAAGAAACTTACTGTACAATAAAAAATAAAAATTCAGCAACATCTTCTACATAAAACTCAGGCAACGCTGCAAATACCTTGGGGACGTCTGAACTTAAAGGCAGTGTCACGCTGTCAATGAGAAGAAAGGCACAAGTTACGGTCTGAGATGACAGTCACACATTTGTACTCCAAACAACGTCTTCCGCTCCTGAGGAGGGCTGGGCCCACGTCAGGGCCGCAGACTGCACACTCACAATAAGGTGAGGGTAACGAGTAAAATGGAATGGCTGCCTGGAGGGGCTGTCCAGGCGATGACAGAAAGGCCACCAGGGTGCTCAGCTCGCTCCCCAAACTGGCCAGGTAGGTTCCGGGGCCCCATGCTCAGGGGAGCCCAAGAGGCCATGATCGCTGGCTTTTAGCTTCCAGTTTATATATTTCATTTTCTATCAACCAAAGATGGGTAAAAATAAAGCCAGTTTTTAAAATGCACTGTGTCAGATTGAGAAGTGCAGGTGCTGACATTCCCTTATTACTCTTAACCAATTACAGGGGAGGTACTGGTTAACAGCACTGATTCCATAGTCTACACGTGCACAATCCGGCACCTGAAAACCCAAGTCTCGCTAAGGCGAGCGTTTTGGTTCCGGCCGTGGACTCTGATGTGCAGCGAGGACAACAAAGCCCAGAAACGAGGGAGGGGCCGCGCACACTCACTCAGGGTAGGCGGGGTCCAGGATGCGGAGCAGCAGCTGAATGAGAAGGCCATAGAAATTCAGACATCTTCTCAGGAAGCTCTCGTCAAGTAAGCCAGCGTCAGCACAGGCCTTGCATCGTACCAGTTTCTGTGGAAGCAGGCATGGCCCACCCGCGGTCAGTTGGCAGCTAAGTACCTGCAGCGTGCTGGGTGGGGACTGGACCGAAACCCTGGGGCTTCAAGAGCCTCACCACTAACCAGCTTTAGGATGCTGGTCATGTTCTAAGAAAAAGGAAAGGCATGCCACGCAGACCACTGGGCACAATCCCAGCACACAGCGAGTGCTCAGAGGCAGGTCACTACTGTCATAGTTAAACACCTCGATCAGGGAAGAGGCCGCCAAGGGGAGGCTCTTTGGGGGTCAGGGATGGTGAGAGGGAAGAAGCCCGATGAATCTGCATCTGAACTCCAGGGCACCACCTATGAGCTGCCCCCGGGCAAAATGCTGGTCCCCCGAGGATGTCACACCTACCTCCGAGGGCTTGCGAGGATTAAACACACGCACTTGTGCACACACTGACACACTAATTTAAACTGTATATGGACTCCTTGAGACATTGCTTGTGGAGGGCTTATGGGTTGTAGAGACCCCAATGACAGCCCCCAGTTTATTGTGCACCTCCAAGAGGTCTAGTGTCTCAGTAAATAAAACTGAAATCTTAACTTGTGCCAGAAATCCAAGTTGGATACAATTTCTACACGTTATCCTACTGATCAAGAGAAAGCTTTCTAATCTGAACACAAACATAAGAAAACTGCATAAATTTGCTACCTATGCTTCCCTTGCACAACTTCTTTGAAAGCTGTGTCCCATAAGCAGAAATCTTCCCGTCTATGGTGAAGTTCTGCGTGATGGATCGTTTTCAATTAAAAAGGAAGAATGAGGTGCAAAGGAAACAGATTTTTCCACTCCCACAAATCCACTCTGCTAAACACCCTGAAAACGCATGGCTGTTTTGGGGTGCAGGGGCGGGGCTGGGGCAGAAGATGGGGCGGGTCCTGCACAAGGCGGGGAATGGAGGTGATGTTAAATTGAGGATGACAGAATCGATTAGGAGTGCACGCCCTCAGGGACGTGCCATAAGCACGGTCTGCCCTGAGATGGAAATATTATGTAGATACGTGCAAAGCATCAACAGCTTTTTAGACGCATTTTATCTTGGGGGGAAAGAATAATGAAGAAAAAATAAAGACACAAAAACTGCTTCATCAAGGCACATACTCTGGTGGGAAATCGACTCTTATGAGGCTGGTCTAGAATGACTTGTCGGTCGTACAAACCTTCAGCTGAGTTTTGCAGCGCTTCAGCATTTCGCGGTGTCTAGTTGCCAGCGGGGAATCTTTCCACTGGCTTTCGTTATTTTTCAAATCTTCCACGGTTCTGAAATCAAAGACCACCAGCCAAATGAGAGAAAACACACAGGTGCGTTACCCACCTTACCTATTCCTTTTGATCATTCCAACGACTCTCCGACATGTCCTCCCCACCGATTTTAGCATTTCTAAAATCAGAGACTATCTTACAATCAATGGCAAGCTTTGGTTTAATTGGCAGCAGTTTTCTTTTTTATTGGTTCCTAAAATGATGTCTTGAAATTGATGACAGCATTTCTGTGCAGGACCTGGCCCGCTGAGGGGCGAACCCTCACTGACGGCCGGAGTGAGCACCATGGCACGGGGGCCACATGGTTCTGGAAGCAGCGGAGCCTCTTCTGTCTGGCTGAACCCTGAAGCAGCTTCCTGCCAGGTCAGGTTCAAAGGAGAACCTTTTTTCCAGCCATTTCAAGGATGCAATAAACCAAACAGTGACCTCTGAAAATCCTCTTTCTCTTTATCTGAGATGAACTAGACCCTTTTGTGCGTGACCAGAACAGGAGCATGCTAGACAGAGTAGGCTCCTCCCACCGAGATGTCACATCCTGATCTCCGGAACATGTGTTTGTTACCTTACACGGCAACAGGAACTTTGCAGATGGGATTAAGGGTATGGACCTCGAGATGGGGAGATGATCCTGGACTGTCTGGGTGGGCCCAAGTCGTCACAGGGCCCTTCCGAGAGAAAGAGGGAGTCGGAATAAGAAAAGGAGACGTGACCGCAGAGGTCGGAGAGAGGGCTCAAGAGCTACGGAGGAGGAGCCAGGCGCCTAGGGGATGCAGGAGCTGGGAAAGGGTAGGAAAGAGATTCTTCCCTAGAGCCTCCACAAGGAATGCAGCCCTGATTTTAGGTCTGTGCCCCCCAGAACTGTAGGATAACCACTGGTATTGTTTTAAGTCACGGAAGTTGTGGAATTGGTTGCAGCAGCAACAGGAAGCCAGTACTCTGACTCAGCCGTGAAGGTTCAGCCGGCATTTCAGGACAGAACCCTGGCGGCCCGAGGCTCAGTGGAAAATCTGCTGCACAGACGGTCGGCAGCCGCTCCTGGATCGAAGACACAGAGCGGCTTCTGCGACGGTGGAGAGCTTACAGAGTAAAATGACAGGCTCAGGTATTAACATCTCACCTTAGGGAGTTTCTAAGATCATCACAAAGTAGGGTCTGGTCCTACAAATTCCAACATAAACTGGATTCCTAACCTTACGGGATCTTTCACCTGAAAGTCAGAGCAAGACTGGCACTCCAAGAATTCTAGAGGAGGAGGTTTGGGGGATTTGACGGCTGTCAGCACCCACACCCGAGTCCCCTGGGCCTCGCCTGCGGCAGTGGCGCCTACAGCGCTCGTGCCTGAGTGGCAGTGTCGCAGGAGAATGCCAACTTCCCGTAGGCCCCACGCCTCATAACGTCATTGCCTCAGAGTGACATCAATTACTCTCCTTACGGGCCCATTACAAAGTCATATGCAGGAGAAGTTCACACTGGAAAGTAAAAAAGGGCAAGACTTGCCAGCGCATTGTGTTTCCCATCGCAGCTGTAACAAATGATCACAGACTCGTGGCTGGAAACGACAGTTACAGTCACAGAGCTCTGGGGGTCAGAAGTCTAAAGTGGTCAGCGCCCCTTATTGAGGCTCTAGGGAAGAACGCCTCCCTGCCCCCTGCTGCAGCTTCTAGAGGTCCCCCACTCTCTCCGGCTCGTGGACCACGTCCCCCTGACACCTGCCTCCCTCTCACAAGGACCCGTGATACTGGGTGCACCCAGATAGCCCAGGAAAATCTCCCCATCTCAAGACTCCAAACTCAATCCCATCTGCAAAGTCTCTTTTTGCCGTGTAAGGTAACATGATCACAGGTTCTAGGGTCAAGGGTGTGAACACCTTTGACACTGTTATTCCACCTACTAAATACAAGGTGATAGAAATGTGGGCGGGAATGGGCTCTGAGATGCTTCATCAGCTAAATTCAGGGCCAGGGTCACACCGACGGGAGGGACTGGGCGGGGTTTACTTGTGTGCCCAGCTATTTGTAACCTGGAACTGATAGTGGCCTGTGCTGAGTGAAAGTGAGTTGCCAGGAATTCCCTGATACCATTGAGGGGACGGAACCCAACATGACGGAGCTGGGACTGTAGTGGAAATTAACCAGTGTGGCGAGCTCACACAACTGCCCCCCAGGCACACCCCCCGACCGCGTCCCAGAGGACACTCCCTGTTTGGGCCATAAGAACACACGGGTGAAGAGAAGCACGGAAGCGACCCCACTGGAGCTGGGAGTGCAGGCGGCAGATGTGCCGCTGATGTGCATCCTCTAAAGGCAGTGGGGGGGGGGGCGCCAGGGGGCACCCGTTCCAGGACAAAGTCACAGACAGACCCAAGGTCACAGTCGGAAACCTTTACAGGCCTCTCTCAATTACTGAAAGCGTAAGCTGATAAAATCAGCAGACAGAAGGAGCGTGGAAACAAAAGATGAACAAACTCGACTTAATTGACATATATGAAACCCTGCAGTGAACCACCCGGATGGCGTGTTCTTTGGGCCTATCTGACACATGTACTAATGGAAACGTTAGGCTCTAAAGCAAACCTCAGTGAGGTTCAAAGGACACAAGTTAGAATATGTCTTTGATCATAATGGAATTTAGCTAGAAATCAAGACGACTGTTCAGAAATTTTGCTTCCTGTTTCTGCGATGTTTGTTGGCTCAGAGATGCTGTTATATGGGGAGAAAGGCCCAGAGGAAGAAAAACAACAATGGTGTTCGTGAGTCGGAAACTGAAGCTACTACCTGGCCGGTTTGCTCTCTTGGCGCCACAAGGCAACATGCAAAAAGTGGATTACATGCTGGTGGGAGTAAATGATCTTATTCATCAGGAGAAACCGGAGTTACTGTCTCACAGCCCAAAGAAGGAGGAGGGCTACGCCTGGAGCCCAAGAGACCCTTTAAAGTGCCTCCTGGTGACAGCATACCCAGGGCGAAGGTTAACGGAAACCTGCAGCAGCCACATGCCGAGGACTGAGCACTCCAAGAAACCGAAGTTCGGGTCATGTGACTGTGTAAAGAACTCTGGCCCACTGAGGAACATGGATGCGGCAGTGGGGGCACATGGTGCTCTGGAACATATGTGCCCCCCACATTCGAATCAGGTGGACCCAACAGAACCGCTTCCTTGTGAGAGCACGTGGTGACTCAGGCAATCTCAGGACACCGCATCGCGCGTACCTGTTGAGCTCCCGGATGGCCCGGAGTCGGCGGATGTATCGGCGGCAGCTCGGCAGGATGGAGAGGTGGTGGGCGTGCAGGGTGAGGAAGAAGCATTCCGTGGGGAATTTAGGCTCAGAAAACGGAGGCTGGTCTCCATCTAAGAAAAATAACATAATCCCCTAAATAAAATTGGTTACGGGACTAAATCAGAGAAAAGGCACAACTAATGAGGCAAAATTACACTTGAATTTTCAAGAAGTTTAAGGACACTTAAAAAAAAAAAACTATAGACAATAAAAGATAAAAACTAAAAAAGAAAACCAAAAAACGTAAAAAACTATGGGGTAATGTTATAAGAAAAACAGAATTCCTGTGAACGCCATTTAAAGAGTAGGCTTTCTTCCCCATCTGATTAAATGTTTACATATATGTAGACCAACAATCTCTTGTGATGTGTCTTCTTGATGTATTTTATACTTTTTTTTAAAAGATTTTATTTATTTATTTAGAAAGAGGGGAAGGAGAAAGTGGGAGAGAAACAGCAATGTATGGTTGCCTCTCACATGGCCCTCACTGGGGACCTGGCCCGCAACCCAGGCATGTGCCCCCACTGGGAATCGAACCGGGACCCTCTGGTTCCCAGCCTGCGCTCAATCCACTGAGCTACACCAGCCAGGGCTGAAATGACATCTGTTTCTTCACAAGCTTACATTCTATCTTATTACCTTGTTTTTGGATAATTTATAGTTACATAATGGTAACTTAAATTTCTTTCCATTTGTATCCAATTCTTCCTACAAGCACACATATTTTCCCTACAAGATTACTTTATTCCCTATGACACATACTACTTACATTTTGTTCCAACGAAAACACCCGTCTCTTGGTAGAATATAGTTTTCTCCTTACATATTTCTAATAGTTCTGTATTTTGAATGGTAGCACTTTATCAATCATAGGGCACATATATTCCTCCGTTCTTTTATTGTGCAATTCATGTTACCTCACTCAATACCAGGCATGTTTATATATTAATATATATGCATATACACACTGTCTCTGACAATAAGCTTCATTTCTAAAATTACTATAAATTTCTCTCTCTTTCACAGAAGGGTCAAATCCTGTTTTTTTTTCCCCATGTTTTCTTTACTAGATTTTTAGAAAAGTGTTTAACCTTTGATTCTTCTAAATTTATTAGTCTATGAGGTTTATTCCAAGACTATACCAATAGCTACTCATTCAAATGGCATTAATCCAACACTGACTTACTGTTCATCAGATGCTTAGTTCTTAGGACAGCCGAAACATTTTTCTGGAACATGCATGTGTATCTGCCCACGATGCTGCCACTGCCTATTCCATAAATAAATGCCATAGGGTTCTGACGTCTGTCATTAAACAACGTGTTTTACAGTATGAAGTAAAGCTCAATAACCATAATATTTTCAAAACATTCATATTTTCTTTCTTTTTTTTAAAGATTTATTTTTTTAAGCAGAATGGAAGGGAGGGAGAAAGAGAGGGAGAGAAACATCAATGTGTGGCTGCCTCTCACGTGGCCCCCACCAGGGACCTGGCCTGCAACCCAAGCATGTGTCCTGACTGGGAATCGAACTGGTGACCCGTTGGTTTGCAGCCCGCGCTCAATCCACTGAGTTACACCAGTCGGGGCAAAACGTTCATATTTTATACCATCAATTAAGATCTATGAAATATTTCATAAGAATTGGCACATATAAAATCTATATAACTAAGCTGCTACCATTTTTATTATATATATTTAAACTCAGAAGAATGTATTCCCTTCCATTTCTTCTACATAGCTATTTGATTTTGGCTAATTCAAATAAGAACGGTTTTACTATATTCATTTTTATTGCATTGCACATATCTAGCTCATAAACTCATTTTCTGGAGAGGTAATAATGTGTGAGGAATCACTAGCATCCAAACAAATAGTCCTTTTTCTAGACTCTATAAACTCTAACTTCTTAACCGGTACAGCTGTGAATCACCGACCCACACAGGCTGGATGAGACCGCTTAGCTGAGGCCCACTATTGAGATTCTTTGGGTTTGTGCTAAGACAAGAAATGGGAAAATCAGAAAGTCACCCCACCTACTTAGGGTTCACTTTCAACCCAGTATCATTATTGCTGAGTTCTGCAACATAAAACACGGTGCCCATTTCGCTTGCATTTCCAGCATTCCATCTTCCCGATCACCTGTCTCCCAGACAAGTTTTACCTGTCGC
The DNA here is from genome assembly GCA_004026765.1 of Micronycteris hirsuta. Classification (NCBI taxonomy): domain Eukaryota; kingdom Metazoa; phylum Chordata; class Mammalia; order Chiroptera; family Phyllostomidae; genus Micronycteris; species Micronycteris hirsuta. The sequence goes on along the minus strand of PVJI01003857.1, from coordinate 32,211 downwards.
ACGCTTCCGTAACGTCCCTCTGCCCGCTGCCCTTCCTTCTCTCGTCTCCTCTGGCTTCACTTCTTCGCACTCCCTCCCGCCGCCTCCCGGGACCTCCCTGGGCCGCGAATCTGCCTCAGCTCCAGCCTTGCTTCGGGCAGTGTGCTCTCTGGAAAAGCCCCCTGGGCCTTCTCCTCCCAACCCTGCAACTCCCTGCACTCCAAGAGCCCAGATCCGAATTCTGGAGTCTGCCCGGCTTATCTGAAATCAGGGCTCCTGAATGAAACAGATTTCACCAAGAATTAGACTGCTTCTCTCACTATGGACAGATGTGGGAAACTGCAATCAAACAGACATCGTGAAGGGAGCACGCAGATCAGGCCGTGTGGTAGAGGCGGCGGCCCCGGACTCGCCGCAGAACGCCCAGGTGGCAGCGAAACTAGCTGATGACCAGGCCGGGTGAGCTTGGCACCTTCTGGAACCTCGGTCTCCTCACATTTTACTACAAGACAGTGCAGTTGCTATTCAGAGACTTACAGTTCTTTTCCTAATCAGCCCATAAGCCTACAGATAAAGAATTTCCTACAGAATGTGAGGGAAGGTGAACATGCAAGGCACACTAAAATCTCTAGGTTATGATGTTGCCTATGTTTTGGTTAAAATTTACCACGACTCAGAAACAGCCTTGTAGTGGGCAGTCAGGTCTGGCCCCAACGAACGCCATGACTCATGAATATCAGTAATGGCGACTGCCTGAGTGAGACAAACAACCAAGTCCTGAGACACACTGCCTCCTTTGCCACCCCCTCAGAATGAATCCTGGGGACACGAAGTCCCTGAGTCTGATGTCACCGTTCTAGGGGAGAGGAGTCAGTGGAAACTGTCCCTGGAGGAGAGAAGGGGCCAGAGGAAGCGAGGAGGTGGGGGAGGGGCAGGAGCTGACAGACAGGGATGCTGCCTCGGTGTCATATCCCAGCTGTGGGATGAGGCTCTGAGTCCAACTGTGACATGGCTGGTAAAGGTTGTCTATCTATTCTTTTTATTATGATTAAGAAAACATGCCCTGGCTGGTGTGGCTCAGTGGATTGAGCGAGGGCTGCGAGCCAAAGGGTCACTGGTTCGATTCCTAGTTAGGGCAGGTCCCTGGGTTGCAGGCCAGGTCCCCAGTAGGGGGCACCTGAGAGGCAACCACACACTGACAGTTCTCTCCCTCTCCTTCTCCCTCCCTTCCCATCTCTCTACAAGTACATAAGTAAAATCTTAGAAAAAGGCCAAAAACAGAAACCAAAGGGCAGCATTTGGGGACCCGACGATGAACACAGCACTCACAGAGCTCAGTCAGCCAGTCGTTCACATCCTCCATGGTGGCGTTCACTCTGGTCTCATCAGGGGGGAGGGTAATCCGACACCGCGGGTGAAATACATACGTGGGATCCACCGTCTCTAGCTTGATCTTTGTACTTAGCTGCTGCAGCACCCAAAGGAAGTTCAGCATAAAGCCATCTGTAGAAACCAATCTATCATCTGTCTGTGAAATGGGAAAGGAAGTATTTAGAACAATGACTTGAATAGGAATTCCAGCACCACTTTATGCGAAAGTGACCAAGTGGACATCTCCGAGTCAATGACAGGACGTATGTACCATGCCCCCACTGTCACTCCGTTAGCAGGCGCTACTGGCTGAGCGTTAAATCATACGGGAAGCATCTTATTCGTTCTCTCACTGACTCTTCACAACAGCCCTTGGAAGTCAGTTCTCCTATTCGTCACATTTTGCAGAGAAGGAAACCGAGGCTCAGAGAACGTGAGTGACGTCCCTCAGAGCTCCAAAATCAGTAAGCAGGAACACAAAACGTTGCTTCCGTTCTCTCCTTCGTTTCCCCTCAAAGGCATCAGAACAACGAGTTTCCCTGCTCCCGCTCGACTACAGTTCTGTAGCCGACAGCATCAGCATATTCCTGCGATGACCACGCAACGATTACAGTAACGAGTTAACCAGGCTGAGTGTTCACTGCACAGCGGGCACTGTTCTAACAGCCTCACGCACGGTAAACCCACACGCTCAGTACCACCGCTGTCTCCGCTTACAACAGGGCAAAGGAGAAACAAAGACACAAAGATGGAGCCAGGCCCGCTGTCCGTAATTGGTGGGACCACAGCGGGAAGCCCTGACAGCTGACGCGAGGCCCTGCTTCGCTAACACGTGTTTCCTTCTTCTGAGCAGAAACGTCCCGGCACCCATCGGCAGCACAGGAAGCATGCTCCTGTACCTCTTCTGCTCTGGCAAAACAGACCAAGCCCCTGGCCTCCCCCACCAGGGCTGGGGCACTTGGAACCTAGTATCTGGTCCCCTCAGGTTTGCTCCTGCCCCTCCTCCCCCCCCCAGTCCACTATCTGCACAGCAGCCTTGGTGGGGTCCTTGCCGAAAAACTCTCCAAGGGTTCCTCCCCACAGTTCTTTCCACACCCACCAAGCTGATGAAGCCTCTGTCCACCCCTCCAGCCCACGACCCACCCTTCTCCTTCCTGGTCACTGTCCTCCAGCTGCACAAGTCAGCATGGGGGGGCTTGTTCCAAAGCTAGTTCCTTCCTACCCCAGGGCCTTAGACGTATCTAGAAAGCTCTTTTCCCAGCCTTGAAATGTCAGGTTCTTTCTTATCAGTCAGGTCTCTGATCAAAGGTCACCTCCTCAGGTCAAAGGCCTTTCGGCCAGTCAGTCAGAAATCACCCTGGAGCTCCTTTCTGGTACCTCCACGGTTGCCCTCAAGCCCTGTTCCTTGCTTTACTTGCTTCCTAGATGCTATGAGTGTCTGCGGTCACGTCTGCATGTTGACTCAGCTCCCCTACACACCACGAGCCACGCAGCAGCAGGATGCTCCACTGTCTCATTCCACACCGCATCGCCAGTTCCCGGAGCGCTGTCGGGTCGGGCCCGAGTACACAGGACTTAGAGGAATGAGTGTCTCGAGGAAGTAAAAGGGGTGTTAGGAACCCTACCTGCATCTGGGCTTTTTTCATGTTGGCATTGACGACAGCAGCCATATAACCCAGGGCAGCCTCACGGGTTTCTCCATTTAGCAAAATACTATGCAGAATCTTGAAAAGCTCTTGCTGAGATTCATTTTAAAAGAAAAAAAAAAAAAAAAAAAAAAAAAAATTAAAACTCTACTTTAAAATTATTCCTTTCTGACTTAAGAACAGCTAGCTTGCTTCCCACTCCCTCCCCCTCCCACGTTCACTCACGTAAGGCGAACCTGACCACCAGCAGAACAGGAGGAAAGTCCACATGCAACTGTGTCGACACAATCAGCACGAAGGTGGAACATGGTGGGGAGTGGGGGAGTCGTTACGGTTCTAATAGAAGAGCCTTTGCTACTTCCTTTCCAGGACAGGCTCAAAATGACCTTCGTTACACTACAATTAGCCTATAATTTTGCTGCTTTTCGTTTGAGAACTGAAGACGCACAATCCGCACTTGGGACAAGCGTGCGTCATAGAGTACTGTGCTCAGACTGACAGTGCTCACTCACCCCCGTAGGTTAAGTGTTTTACACGCCTAAGAGCAAGATGGGGAGAGAGCCCAGCCTCTCAACCCAGGACCGTCCCCGGTCACGCCGCCTGGCAAGGGCACACAGTATTCATGGGCAGTTACTGTTCAAGACACAGGCCACAGTCTCTCTTTGATTCATCCCCTGGGTTCCCTTTCTGAGCACCTACCCTTCCCAGCTCCAGGTAATGCTGCAACGATTGGCTAACCACACGAGTGTTTTCCAGGGTAATGGCAGGCCCTGAGAAATATTTTTCAACCACTTTAGCCTGGAAAAAGAAGGAACAAATTCAATCGACATATATGTCTGGGAAGGAATCTGGACATAAGAGCTACAAGGTGCTAACGGCCGATACACTTACATCATCTTCGGCAAAGACGGAGAAGCTGAAGAAAGCCCCCAGGTAGGACAGCCTCTGCAGCTCCCGCCCAGAGCCAGGGCTCAGGGACTTAGGCAACCACAACGGCAAAGACGCAACCTGTGCAAAACGGAAGAGGCCAATCAAGCTGCGAAATCGGCACGTGATGTAAGTAATGAGCAGAAGAGTTCAACAGCCAAGCTCCTCAGCTGGTGTGAGCCCCCGGCGCCACAGCAGGCTCCTCACGCCCAAAACACAGACTCACAGACATGCTCGCATCCCTGTTGGTGTTTCTCTCACCCCGGACAGAGGAAAGCCCTCCAACTCCTCCACATTTTTACAAGATATACTTTAAAGTTTTATGCTTCAAGATTCTTTGATGGAATTCAAAGGAACTATTCTCATACTACGAAAAAATTCCAGTAAATTTTTTGTAGGACTTGTTATTCTAGATGTACAATACTTATGAAAAAAGAATCACGAGAAAGCGAATAGCTTCATCCCAGGAAGGAACGTATCGGCACCAATTTTACGTTGGAGAACCACCCACACACGCTGCCCACGTCCAGTCTAAATGTCCTCCAAGACACCTTCCAGACAAGGCCACCTAAGGAACACCTGCTCGGTCACATGCTCACCAGCGACGTGCAAGCCCATCAGGGAGGGACTTACCAAATTGCACACAGGGTGTGTCTTCCCAAACTTGGTTTCACAGAGCTCCCCGAGCGCCTAGAAATCAGAAAGTCACGTAAACACATTTCGTCCAAGCACAGGGTGAACACACCAATGAACAGCTTCAACGGCTGCTGTATATACACCCATGCGTTCCCTCCAAACGCTAACAGCTTCACTGGGTTTTTGATTAATAACAACAGATCACACCACAAAACGGACAAAACAAATATAAAACGAAACTAGAAGCCACTCATAAACTTTACCCTAAGGGATAATCTCCACTGATATGCTAGTTAACAGCTTTCCAGGCATATTTTTCTGCACGTACACATAGAGATAAATGTGCGTATTTTTACAAAAAATGATTTTTTTCACTTAATAATTTTCCAAGTCAAATAATTTTGCCATGGTAATCCAATCACTGCTATTTAAGCAGTGAGTTTCATTTTCTCTGTGATGTGGACGCGGGGCACTGACGCATCTTTGAGGGGCTCTGAGGCTCGGAGAGCCATGGAGGAGGAACAGTCCCGGCTGCCCAGTGCTGGTCCTCACACTTCGCTGCACATCCCGCTCTCCTGGGCAGCTTAGGAAACCTCAATGCCAGGCCACGCCCTCACCAGCCCCGTGATGAATCTAAACTACAGCGTCTGGGAGGCAGGCGCAGGGATTTTTTTAAAGACCCCAGGGAATTCCAAGGTATGGCAGACTTGGGATCCACTGACCTAGAGAAGGATCACAAGAGAGGATTTGGGCTCCAACAGACTTCCTCGGCCTGCCTCTCACTATCGTCCTTTCTCGAAATGCACTCTCACTGCTGTACAAGCATCAGTAACGGTGCAGAATAAAACTATTGTCTCTCATAATGAAGGCCTTTGTCTTCTGACCACGAAGAACATTTTGTTGATCTCTGACACGAAAAGCTCCTTACCGAAACATCAAGCTCATTCAAGTAAGCCACAGTAAAGTCAACAATTCCGTGAAGGAACATTTACATAATGCGGTGATAATTAATGTGCACTGAAATATTTCATCACTGAACTCAATCAGATTATTCTACTGCCTTTTATCTGCCACTGACAGAACACGGCATAAGGATTAATGGATTTTGCTGGGAACCTGAATAACATGCGCAGTGAAAAGAGCCCTACAAAAATACACTCGAAATTATTTTTAAAACTAAGAATTCCCGTTCCCCTGCAGTGTCCTTAATGCTTAGCCTTTTAGCTCGATTTTGACTTTTTAAGCAATAAATGCACCTTTTACGTACATCTCTGTGTTGGCATTTATCACTGTGTCATTTCCTGACTGTCCTGTGGTCTTGGTTTTTGTGAGCACCCTGCAGAGATGTCCCTTGTCTAGTCAGCTCCCACGTCCCCAGTGTCTGGCACAGAACGGGCCCACGGTAAGTAACGAGTTCATGGTTAGACAAAGTGGTAAGCCAGCATAATGAGGAAAAGGAACACAGGCAGTAACAAATATCAATTTCACCCAGGTCTCAATTTGTACAAGGTTGTATTTATACACAGACCTACTGAATTACGTTGGTATCTCCCTTCATATTTCTAGAACGAGAAATATTCAGTAATACTTCAAAGTATTCTTCTCCCAAAACTTCAAATAAGGAGACTCGGAGAAGAGAAGAGCCTGTCGTTTTGTCTGGGGCTCCGGCGTTTTCAGGGCAGCCCAGGTGCGGGCTGAGAACGCGGCTGCCACTCCTGCCCACCGTCTACGCTTTTGCTCCCAGTGCCTTACGGAGCCACACAGGTCTGTCGTCTGTGCGGAGTGAAGCTTGGAGAGAAGCGTACGGCCCCGGGAAACAGGGAAGGCGAACGAGAGAATGAGCCTCAGGTTTTCTGTGGAAAGTCACTACGTAATGGTCCAGCTGTGTCCTTTTCTTCATATAACCTTGCCTTATTTGAATGTGTCGTTTCTTTTTTAAGAACGTTTCATCCCCAATAGTATGGTATGCTCACTGCTAGGAGACTCGGGAGGATGCCGCCAATAATTACTGTTTCCATAAGCTACCCAATGAGGAGGGGCACATTTTAAGGACTGCGTCACTGACTCCTGTCTGGGCCTCAGGTGGGTGGGGTGGGGACCAGGCTGCTAACTGTCTTCGCTGATGCCTCTCACTGCACACCAAACACTCTGCGTGGCCAACACAATGATTTCCCATTTCCAATTTGAAAACAAGGTTGATCACAGGCCTGAAAGGAAAGTGCACGTTAAAATAATCTGGAAGCAAACATCTACCGAGTAGGTTGAGGAAAAAGAACGAAGGTTTACCATGAGCGGGTATTTAAAGTAGTCGCTGTCCAGGGAGCACTCTTTGGCAGCAAGAGCCAGGCCTTGTAAAATGGGAATAAAGATCTGGAAGAAAACAAAACAAAACAAAGTCAGAAATAGAAGTCTAAGAAATTGTCACAGCAGGAGGCGTCGCAAAGAAAGTGCTGAATCTGAAGGCAGAGGCACTGCCGCTCCTTCCCCAGGAAAAGCTGTTTTGCGTGGAAGGAGCCCAGAATCCGGCCACCGAGCACGCTGCCCTTTGACAAGGCTACCGCACAGTGTTGCGGCTGAGTCCTCCAAAAGGGACAGGATCTGGGGAACCCCAGTACTGTGGCAGGACACCCAGTGATTTGCTAGCAACTCATAAACTTGGAGCTACAGGACTCAGAGGCCCTTGATTTAATCAGTACATTCTGCACATCTCAGCAACATGCGTTTCTGATCACCAGGCACCTATAATCCGTTAAAAACAAACAAACAAAAAAAAAACTGGACGAAATGTTCCAATACCTTCTCTATCAATATTTTTAACACTTGATACTTTAATACTATTTTTATACTTTGTTGCCACCCCCCCACCTCCATCTAATTCCTTCCATATTTCCCTGTTTATTTTGAAGAGAACAAGAAAAGCAAACCAATAATGGTGTTATTATTACATTAACTTTAATTATGTAGAACAGAGAAAGCTGGTAGATGTTAAAATTGAAAAAAGAAAACTCCATCAGAATGTTTTACCTCCGTATATGGTGGAATTAATACGATAACCCGCTATCAGAGCTCAGGGCACTCAGATTACTCTTACAAGTTCACTACTGACACCAGGGCCCGTGGACACCGCACAAGACTAGTCCAGCGCAACTCATCTTCGGAGTCCGCAGTGAGCTCACCGATCAACACACGCAGGGATTTCGTTGGGATTCAAGATTAATAATCACATTAAGCAGAACAAGTTGTAAACAACAGCCGACAATCTGAACGCCAACAAGCTGAAAAGGGAATGTTCTACAAAGCCCCTAGGAACCCCGAAAACCCCCTTTCCTACTCATTTCCGCCCCTTGTATCGAGCACCGCCACCATTTAAGAAGCACAGCATTACCCAGCAGTGCCCTGGAGCGTCCGGAGGTGTCAACGCAGCTCTGAAAGAGATCATTTTAGTTTTTGCAACCAAGCAATCAGGGTAGAAGTAATGTGCTTGCATAAGCCAGCTAAAAATGGAGAGGGCGTGCTCAGGTGTGGAGGTGGGGAATACCAAAATTGCAATTAAGAAAAAAACAAACAGAGGTTGCAAAGTCGCCAAAAAAAAGTTTCATAAATGGTCATCGAGAAAAATCTCTCACATGGTTTTCAGGAATGCCATAAAGTAAAACATCTTTACTCTTTCTAACAGAGTTATCCTCTTTTGTAAGTAGAATTTATTTAATTTATAACAGACAAAATATTGTGAAGCATAATATTTTTCCAGCAGTCAAATGTTATACTATTTGTGTGACTTACACATTTTAAATAATCCTCTTATATTCAAATAAATAGCTCTCAGCAGTGATAAAAAAATGCTACAAGTTTCACCTCCAATCCTCAATTCTAGCGGCTATTTATTTCTTTTTATCTGTAAATATCTATCCCAAATATTAAAAGGAGACTGAAATTTCAGTCAACAGATTTAATACTTTAATAAGACAAAACGGTGAAGCGCTGTTTTCCACCTCACTCGTCCTTCCTAGGAACCGCGCACGGCGACGCCCAGAAGGACGAGCCGTGCTCCACGCCGGGGGGCAGGACAGGCATCGGGCTTCCGTGACGGAGAATCGGCAGGTCTGCGGCGGCTGCACGACACTGTCGACATACTAAATGCCCCTGAACTGTACACCTCAGAACCGTTCAATCTGTTACGTAAATTTCGCTTCAATTTTGTAAAAACAAAGAGGGAGGGCATCAATAACCTCCGTGTACGTGTCTTTATGAATAGAAGAGGTGCAACATATTCCTTTCAGCCGATCACTGAACTGACTTCACAGAGTCGAAGCTACTCTGGTTCCTGAAATGATGTCTTTTTGAACAGAAGTGTTCTAATTAATGCGCATTACACATATAATATAGTATATCGCTTAAACCTTTCAAGGCAGTCATTTATTTTCATCAGAGTTCACTTTTCTTCTAGAAAAGAAAAGCTCGCTTTGGTACCCTAAATATTCCCATAATCAACAAGACCGCCATCTAAGACAAGCAGCTGATGAACTCCAGACACAGAACACACGACACTCGCTGGGGTTTTTACTCCTGAGTTGTTTTTTTTTTTAACTAACATTTTAAAGACATAATTCTTGAGAATTCAAAGACCTTAACATTAACAGTTATAAATAATGTTAAGTATAGATTCTGGCTTAGTGGATTGAGTGCTGGCCTGCGAACCAAAGGGTCACCACAGTGTGATTTCCAATCAGGGCACACGCCTGGGCTGCAGGCCAGGTCCCCAGTAGGGGGCGCTTGAGAGGCAACCGCACATTGATATTCCTTTCTCCTTCCCTTTCCCTATCTCTAAAAAAATAAGTAAATAAAATCTTTAAAAAATAATGTTAAGTATAAAACCAGATTAAAAGGAATCATATCCATTTTAGCTTTGCCTCTGTTATTCTTCCTAGTCACAGAAAAAGAAAAGATCATACAACAAATAGAGACAACGTCATAAAAATCCTTTCATCAAGGGAAGCAGCTTGTGCGAAAGGTCGTGTGGCAAAGCACCTACTTTACAAGACAGGCCACAAAGCAGCAACTACATGTAATGCTAAAAACCCTGCAAGGCTAAGTTTATTAGTTATTATTATTATCATCGTTACGTTTTATTATTAAATATTGCATACCTGCATTTTCACTTGACTTTACACAAAATGAATGAACAGTTAATGAATGAAGTAATCAGTGAGATATGAGACATCATGCCACTTTGCTGGTCAGAAGACAAAGACTCTATGTGGCGTGCAGACTGCCATTGAGCTAATTTGGTCTGCAATTTATTCATCTCCTTTTTCTAAACTCAGAGAACTAACTTTCAACACTACTCATCTGGCAAATGCAAGGCATGCCTTATGCTATCTCTTGGTATTCCTGTGTTAAAAGCTCCTTAAAATCAGGGACAGGGACTTATGGTATTTCTTACTGCCCGAAGCACTTAGCGCAAATGCTGTTTAAAATACTCAGTGCCTTGCTGATGAGCTGCAGCGGCCCACGGTCTGAACAGAGCAGCTGTCAATCAGATTTCCCTAGGAAAGGAGTCTCAGGTAGGTCTTCCCTCTGAGCAAACAACGCATGCATAACAAAACTCAGGATCAGAAGTTCTTCAATACATGGTGCCCTTAAAAATCAGCCTCATTAGAAGCTCCTAAGCAAACATTTCAGCAGCAAATTCACAAAACCTTACCTGCTTGAACACTTCTTCATCCTGATGAGTGGTTCTCACCAGTTCTTGAATGAAGCCATACGGGAGATTCCGACAGAGCATGTACGGCACCAGGAAGGACGGCTGCTGCGTGGACCTGCGGACCCACGAGAGGCAAGAACTGCAATGAACCAACAGCTCAGGACCACGTCTTGGAACACAGGGAATGCCCGCCTGCAGCAGCTGCCCAGGCAAAAGTCAAACTCAAAAGCCCCCACATATTCAACACAATAGTTTTAGGCAAAAGATCACCCTTCTTCTCAATAATAATCCCTTTCTTTGTAAAAAATGAGAGCCGATTCCCAAACGATCTATTCCCCACGATTCTCTATTACTGAATAACAAAAACTGCTTGTGTGCTCTGTAGGAAGGGATGATCGTCACATTTCATCGCAAACCTCCACTGATTTAAAGCAGCTGCTTTTAAACTAAATTACAAATTTCCTGCCTGGATGTCAACGCATTCCAACAATGGTCTGTCTCAGTGAAGCACACAGAGAGGATTTTCTTTTCACAGTACTTCAGAGAAGGAAAGGGACCTCAGAGGTCACCTAGTCAACCCCCTTCTTTTTACAGGTGAGGAAGTGAGGTACTCAAGGTGGTGCAACGTGGCTGGTGACGTGCAGGCTCCTCCCCCTACTAACATCGAGCATGGGATGGTTTTCCTACCTTGGTTGTGTGAGGGAACCTTGTAGCACTAATGCAGTATGGGATATGCACTGGGAACGGATGTTGCTCAGAAGCTGGCTGACTGCTGGCTGGCTGCACATCTGAAAAGAAGAGCAGAGGTTAGGACTATAAAGACAAACAAAATTATCCCACATTGTTGAAAACTGACAAGCATCAGAGAAGACTGAACTCCAGAAAATGGCATGCTTTTCTCTTCTGTAATTCATAACGAACTAGAGTAACTCTATCATCCAAGTATGCTGGCTCTGCTGAAGCCTAGAGTTAGAGAAGAAAGTAGTGCCAAGTTTGAGGAGATCACTTGGGAATCTCAGACATGTGCCCACTCTCTCTGCCTCTGCTAAGGTTAAATACAACAAACCCCACAGAGGCCCTTTACACGTACAAAACAGGTGGACCACCAGATTAGTTTCTAATGGAAAACCAGAACGAAAAAATGAAGTGGTGATAAAATAAAATAATAATGAAGCCAGTATAAAAGTGTAGCTTCCTGCCCTAGCTGGTGTAGCTCAGTGGATTGAGCATGGGCTTGGAACCAAAGGGTCCCAGTTTGATTCCCAGTCAGGGCACATGCCTGGGTTGCAGGCCAGGTCCCCAGTGAGGGCCATGTGAGAGGCAAGCATACATTGCTGTTTCTCTCCCTCTCCTTCTCCCTCCCTTCCCCTCTCTCTAAAAATAAATAAATAAAATCTTTAAAAAAAAAAAAAGTGTAGCTTCCTTAGTGTAAATGCATTTTTATAACTTACTATTTACGTGAATCTGGACAATTACTTAATCTCAGAGGTCCATTTGCTTATGCAGACAATGCTCCAAACAATACCTACCTTACACTGGGTCACATGGGGTCAACTGAGCAACAGAGGGTCTGCACCAACGCAGACCCAGCACATGGACGCTGTTCGTTACCATGGTGATGATGACAGATCATCAGAAACTATCAGTGCCACGTGGGCTGCTGCCAGCAATGGCATGGGCCCTGTCACTTCTTCCCTCCAGTAGGACGTGAGCCCCCTGGGGGCAGGGACCCTCATCTGTCTTGTTCATGCCCCGAGCTCCTAGCTCAGAGCCTGGCACATAGGACATGCCCAATAGCCACTTTACGGACTGAATAAATGAATGAAGGAGTGCTGAGAGCGGGCAGAAACAGTGATCAAACGAATAACCAGGTTTTTGTGCGTTCTTTCAAGGGAATCTGTCTCGTTACCTTTGGTGCTTTTTTTTCCTCTATTCCAACTCGGTCAAAACACTCGATGAGGTAGTTCAGCATGTCGGTCTCCTTGCAGGGCTCGATGGCGAAATGGTCGCTGTAGGGGTCCCAAGCACTCGCCCCCCCAGAGGCTCCCAAACTACGGAGAAAAGAGAAAATCGATGATGCTTTTCTCTTCTCAGTGAACTGCCTCAGCCAGAGTTCGCCACGCAGCAGCAGAAAGCCTGTTAGGGCCCTGCCCCCAGGACCAAGCACAGACACCCATGCAGCCACGGTGGGAGCCAACTGCGTGTGTCACCTGCTCCAAGTCCAAAGACAGGAGTTTCCAGCAAACACTGTATTCTGACTAAGAAGAGAGTCTGACCAGAAACCCAGCATCTCATCTTCTTGGGAATGGCAACTTGCAAAACCAGGACTAAGAATGCCTAGGCACTTGAGGGGATGTCACAGGAACTTATACCAAGTGGCCCGTGTCACTCCGGCACCCTTGGAGGTTAGAGCCAGACCATGCCATCACTGTCATCGAACGCCTTGGAGTGAAGTTTTAGGGGACTAATGAAACACCCCCCCCCCATCACTTCTATCATAGCTCTCAAGGCCTTCACTGAGCCTTAGGCGACAGGGCCAGAACCCAGGAAAACTGTCTGGTTAGAAGGAGACATGAAAATATTTGTTATCAACACAAGTCTTCCAAAACTTTCAGTGAAAAGGGCAAAGCAGTACAGTAAAATCCAAACCAAACCCTGGCATGAGGAGTGCCCAAACTTGGGTTCTCTCCCCATCCCTACCCCTGACTTGTTGCCTGAACCCCAAACCTCATCTTGTGGGCGGCGAGGGTTAAGTGGAATCATGTGACGGGCTGCACAGGATACAAGCAGGAAACAGCAGGAGGCGTTGTTATCAGTACAACTGCTCTCTGAGGCCAAAGCCAAACATTATCGCAAGGGTTAGGTGTGAAGGAATTAAACAAAGCTTAGATCAACCCTCAGTAGGTCAGATACCGATCTGGTGTGAACTCACCAACTGACTGGACATGTGCAAGAGACACAAAGACATTAATCACAGCACAGGAGAAGACCAGGAATTTTGAAATGAAGATAAAAATGAGAAAATAGAAGCTTAGCAAAAAAGTAATAAAAAAGGTATGTGAAAGATGATAAAGAATGGGAAGACGAGCCGGAACCTGAGGCCCATTCCTACTTCAATGCAGGGCAAAGGCTGGAAACTAAAAACCAAGAGGAACCGAGATGCTAACAACACGTCATGTGCCCAGATGGGCAGATGTGCATAACTAATTTTGGAATATACACATAACTGACCTTAGAATTTTAGTAAAATATACATAGTTGACCTTGGAATGAAAGTATGATATTGAAGGATTTCAGTAAAAAAGGTGAAAAAAATGCCAGTTTTAAATCCAAGGCTTTCAGGCCAGAGTCCAATAAATCTGAATTTCTACAACACAGGTCATCTGTCTGCAGAACTTACCACACAGATCTTACTGTATCGGTCTGATAGAGACAGGGGGCGGACATCAAGGCTTAGAGGCGGTCACAGACACAGGCAGCCCCCGCCCTCCTGACTGAACAGACAAGTGCCCCCGCAGGGCCATGACAAAGAGGGGCTGGCCAGTGTGGGAACCCTCCAAGAACTGAAAACAATGAATTCTTCTGTCTTATCAGTTAATTTTGGGACACACAATCTGATATCTGTTCATTGGCTTGATCAAAGAAAGAGGAGTATTGCAATAAAGCACAGAAAACGCCCCCCATAAGGACAAAACAGAAAAACCCACCCACAAATATAAGTGTGGTGAGCCCCCAAAAGTGGAGAGGGGAGAGAGAGGTGTTTGTGTTTCCCTGTGGCAGCCTCGGCTGCCTGCCTGCCACCTGCCATTCCCCCTGCAGCGACCCGGCGGCTGCGGCACTTCCCGAAGACAGGCCTGGCGGAGGCAGGCTCCTGCCTGCACACGGCGAAGGTCAGCCTTCCTTCGCGCAGCTCTCGCAACAAGGGCGAAGACAGATCTTCCTCAGTTTAAAACAGCAGTTTAAAACTATACATTTCCTTGAGGATGAGCCCCCAATTTCTCACATTTCTACATTTCTGAATGAAAGGCACCTGACACTGGATGTGGGAGTCATCTGACGCAGTGCCCACAGCCAGCGTGTGGCCGCTGGCGTGACATCAGCTCGCTGAGATGAGGGCCGCGCGTGCACGTCCACTGGGCTCGAGACAACCCGCCGACTGCATTTTAACTTAAATTTGAACACCTCAAAGTCAACGGAACTATCTTCACAAATATTTTACAAGACCTGCAGAGTGACAGCGCACGCGGAAGACTGCCGGCCAGGTGCCCGGCTGCGTGATGAACGGCACTCAGAGTCCACGAGGGACTTTCACAGCTGAGAGGATGGCACACGCTGGTGACCACGACAGGCACCAAGCGGCACTCCCAGGTGATTTCAAGAGAAGAGAAAGGAAAAAACAGAAACGAGCAAAAAGTTTAACCAAACAGGAAATGCAGAGTAAACTCCAATACTCGGCAATGTATTTCAAAATGAGAAGGTCGGTCCTGAAGGAGCTAACCCACGATCACAAGTCTGAACACCGGCCCGTCCAGCCACACTGTGCACACACGCCCGCGGTCCAGAGTCCTCGACAAGGGCCTGCGGGTTCAAAGCGAAAGCACTGGACTCAAACTGTAAATGGGATGTGAAGGAGAAGTGGTGTGCGGTTTATATAAATTTATGCTGTCGATAAATCTTTTAAATGTTTTAAAACATTTCATTTTTTTCCCGAAAAAGTTGTTATAATTCGCAGTGGTTTTACAACAGCTGACATGTCAAATATGACATTGGAAAAACGTTATATTTAAGTCCTGAGAGTATCGAAAATTATACCTCCCTCTGGGAGAACCTACGAACCATTTTCTGATAATGACATCAGTCCAAGTTAACAACGTAATTACCTCACATAATAGAATCACAGAATAGCTGAATCCTTCCGAAAACACAATGAAAACATTCCTGGGATTTATACATGCGCCAGGTGCAACCTGAACCCCATTCTAAAAGCTTGTTTCTTAAGGAGGCCCCACTGCAGTTTCCTCTCTGCTGAAGGAGGACCAGCCACCCTTCTCTTCCCTTCTTTTCTGCACACAAGGTCTGGAGTTTTGCGTCTTGCCGATGCGAGGCAGGGTCAGAGCACTGAGGACAAAGGTCCGTGGTGGCCTGCTGATCCCAGGCCGCGCCGTGGGTCCTGGGGTGACCCGCTGAGTCAGAGAGATGCATTTCCGTTCTAGAGGAGGGACACTCAAAAGCCCAGTGCTCGGAGGACAGAGCGGGGCGGGGAGTGTGGGTGCGTCTTCTACGTTTATGCAACAGGGTGAGGACACTCCGATGAGACGGCTTGTACGCAGATCTGGGGGGGTCAGGCAGGGGCCAAGGGCAAAGCCTAAGGCAGGAGGGGTCTGCTGGGCGAGTTCAGGAACAGGATTGAGTGCGTGAGCTGCAGGGTACAGGCCAGCGGAGGCCGGTGAGGGGAGACAGGAGGAGTGTTGAGTGTGTGCACTGGTGTGTGTGCCCATGTGTGCACACAGCCTGCACAGTCTTGCAGGCCAGGGTGAGGGAAGTCGCTGGGAGGTCTGGGGACTGACACAGCAGAAAGACTTCTGGCTACGTCCATGGTCCCTCCCCAAGCAGTGGGGAGCAGCAGAAATCAGAGCACAAACTCCCACCTCTCACTATTTGCTCCTGTTTCTCTTACTGTCCACGCCTATTCCCGACTTCCAAGGTTTGACTTCCTTCATGGAAAGATCTAAGCAGTAAGAAAACCAAAAACCCAAATTTCTTTCTGGGCATCCACTCCCTAGGAAACGACGAGAAGAGGTTTCCTCAGAGTAAGCCCCACGACGTCATGGTCACAAGACAGCTCTCCCACTGCACTTGTCTCCACCCTGGAAGAAGCGGTTCCTCACGACTCACACGGCTCCCTCACGGGGGAACGTTTCCACCTTCCCAAAGTCAATCCTCACTGCCGCCACTATAAACCGTTAACACGGGCACACGTGTCCGGACCGCCTCCACGCAGCTGCGCAACGCATCAGCTCCACAGAGCACGCCCAGAGGGACAGGTGCGAGCCCTGCTGATCCCTTCCTCCACGTTCATTCATCTCACAGGGGAGAAGTGGGGGTTCAAATCATTGCCTTCAAAGGAAATACATTCTGAAACAACCAACTGGAAAGGGGGGAAGAAAAAAGCGCTCTGCTGAGCGCTCGAATGAACAAGGCTGTGCAGCCTCTCCCCGGTCCAGCCCTGCACGCATTCTCAGGTTCCTCTCCACTTCTTTCATCAGGTGTGTATTTTTACCCATCATTTCATACTCTTTTTGACATCTACTCAGAATCTATAAATTGCCAAAATCTGGATAGATCAGATTTCATCTTAGCAGCCAGCAAAGGATCTGCCAGCTGACTGGAAGAGAATTTTTTAACTAAGGAGTAAAATGTTCTCGCCTAGGAACAGAGTAGATGCTCGCGGCAGCCACAAAACCAGTTAGAAATGCAAACAGCACAAGTCCTGTTGGGCAAAGACAGAAGAGCCAGAGGCAGTGCCTCGGCTCTGGATCGGGTGGGGCTCCGCAGGGACCAGTCTCGGTCTCGTGACCCGTGACTCGCCTCCCGGTGGCCCAGTTCTGCGGTGAAGGTGCTAATGTATGCAGTGTCGGCTGCCTGGCACGTGACGCTCAGTGAGCACGCAGGGCTATTCTTACACGAGCACTGAGCTCCGCTTCTCTGTGTAGACGCAGAACCTAGATCCGAGACAAGGCCGGGATGTTGTAAGTCTGGAAAGACAGGAGTTAGTGACAGCCACACGCGATCTGATATCTTTGTTAGAGAAAGTTGGAACTAAATAGGCCAGGGAGAGACAGCATTTCTCCCGCAGGTAATTTAGAGCAAAACAAGTAACAAAGCACTGTGATCAAGCATGGAAATTGATTCCTAACAAGGATGCCTACTGCATCACTATAATCATGCAACGGGATTTTTATCTACATGAAAAAGGCACTTTTACCTCTGGGAAATCTACTTGAGAAAGAGTGATACAATGTTCAACCTAATACAAATATCAACCTTACTGAATCAATATTCAACCTTGCACCGACATTCCCCCCTCTCTCTTTATATACTTACTCTCCAGTGATTCTTCCGCACACTGTCAAATTTAATGAAGTGTATCTAACTCTCACTGCCTTCTCTATTTATAGCCCAGAGTTATTTTTGAACAGTGCCGGCCACAAATACCAACTCAGACCAGAGGAAACCTCAGTTTAAGAGCAAAACGGGCCCTGGCTAGTGTAGCTCAGTGGATTGAGTGCAGGCTGGAAACCAACGGGTCCCGGTTCGGTTCCCAGTCGGGGCATATGCCTGGGTTGCGGGCCAGGTCCCCACTGGGGGCCATGTGAGAGGCAACCATACACTGGTGTTTCTCTCCCTCTCTTTCTCCCTCCCCTCCCCTCTCTCTAAAAATAAATAAATAAAATCTTTAAAAAAAAAAAAAAAAAAAAAAAGAGCAAAACGGTAAGACAGTAAGTCCGAGTGTTAGAAAGACAATGCTATCACATTTTCTTTCTCAAAGTCACCTGGAAAACCTACGCACTGTTTTTCACTGTTTTCCGGGGTGAACATTCAGCAACATCATGAGCTGCACTTTAGCCCCTGAGGCCATTCCGAAGGCCAACTGACACGGGGCCGAGCGTCGCTGAGGCCACAGGGGTGACCGATGAAATTCCGGGTCAGAAGTGAAAGCAGAATCGAAATTACACCGGAAGTACGACCCCACGTGTTCTCCAGTGGGCACGCACGTGTGCATGCGCACACCTGCGCGCCAGCCCCTCGGCCATTCCCAAAGAGCAGTGACCCGTGCAGCCGTACACAGAAAACAAGCCTCACGGAGGGCGTGGTGCTCACGCCTGGCAGCTCACAAGAACATCCTCACGACGGAGAAGTGAAGGGGTCCTCGTTTCAGATCTCAGAGCGGACTCACGTCATGATGGCTGATCTTTAGTCTGTTGTTCGTGTGTCTGACCAATGAGTATGTGTCAGTTTTCCCCACGCTCACCAGGTAACAACTACAGAAATTTCCCTCTGCGCACTGTACCACACGAGAGGGTCCTAATATTTCAAATACAGGCCACTTTCTCACATTTCACTCTCCAGGTGGTCTCGCCTGGCCCTGTCCTGTTTAGATGCAAAGCACACCCCTAGTGTGGGCTGATAAAAGTTAGTTCCTATGCACATGCAGTGGGGAGACTCCATTCCTCCGATACCTGGACCCAAACTGGACACCAGAAAACTCATCATCACCACCACCACCTTCATCATCACCATCATCATCATCTTCTTCATCTTCATCACTACTGTCCCCAGAAAGCGCGAGGAAGAGGAAGGAGAAAGGACTGTCGTACATACTACCACAACAAAAGCAAAAAAAGTCATCAGGGAACAAAGGAAAACAAGAGGGACAAAGCTTTTGCAACTGCTGTCCTTTTAGTTCAATCTTATACTAAAGGTTTTACCTACTGACATGCAGAAAAGTAATTCACCTAAGTTGCAGAACCGCGTAGGCACATGGGAGAGAGGGAGCACTGGCTTCATGGAATTCTGAGGCTGCTTCTTTCTGAGCAGCTGAAACCAGCGTGTCAGGGCATAAACACTGGCCCAGCCCGGCGAGCAGACGTAAGGGACGCCAGGCCCAGATCTGCTCCCACAACCCCTTGGTCTGACTGTACTTCAACTACGACTGACATGGTGTAAAAAGTCAGAAAGTGGTTCTGTGATCCCCAACTCTCAAATACAAACTGCCGACGGTGTCGGAAATTCGTCTGTAATGAGGAATGCCACGTGAGTGAGATTTTAAAAACTAAGTTATTTCTTCTTTTTCTCGTACAGGACGGAGGAGAAGTGAGGGAAGGCAGGGAAGAGAGGTGCCCACGGCAGAGCCACCCATACTCCTGAGGTTCCCAAAGCTGGGCAGCGGCTCGGACCCGGGCACAAGCCTCCCAACTAGGGAGACACACGGGTTAGCCTCCCCACACAGCACCCCGGGACGGAGGCCAGTGTCGCCCGGCCGTTCCTGCAGACCGCAGGCACCTCCTGCCCCGGCACTGCAAACACGCGCCCGGCTCTCCTGCTGCATAAATACCTAGGAGAGGTCCTCAGGGAGGAGGGACGTCTGCGCACGGCGCTGGGTGAGGCGGGCAGTAAAGGCGGCCCCGTGCTGGTGGCTCTCGGTCGGGAAGAGCTGGCCGGCACTGCTCGAGGGCTACTAGCGAGGGCGGGGCGGCTCGGTGCGCTAGGCAGAGTGGAGCAGCCCGGGGGCCTGGGGGAAGGAAACGCTGCAGCCCCCCCGGGGTGGGTGACAGTGTAGGGGCGGTACCGCGCAGACGAGGGCAGGCTTCCCGCCGCAGTCCCGGAGGAGGAGGAGGAGGAGGCCGCGCCGTGGGCGCTCGGGGAAAGGGCCGGCACAGCCGCGCGGCTGGCTGCGCCGGAGGGGGAGGCGGGAGGCGGGCTCGTCCTCGGCACAGAGCTCCAGAAACTCGTGTAGGGAGCTGGACTAGTTTCATAGAGGCTACATTAGTTGAGAAAGGGAGGAAAGAAGAGAAAATTGAAGAAAAACTTGAGATAAATAACCAGAATGGAAAATATCAAGCTTTTAAAGAATAGAATATTCACACTTCATATCTCTAAGCATTCCAGTATACACATCTTTCAGATACCTAAATAACTGTAATCTAATTGCTGTAAAGAACTAGAGGTTTTACTTACAATGTTTTAAAGCTCTCTTGCCAAAGAGTAATGTGCAATATACAGCCATTTGTCTCTAAACCTTAATTCACCAGTAGCCACGCCACGGAAAGCCAGGGAGACCAATCTGGAGAAGACAGTGCCTCCTGCAGTGACCACATCCATCCCCCCAACGTGATGCATGCTACAGCCCGCACGACACGGGCCCACAAAAGGATGTTCCCTTCTCTTACGTACCCGTGGCTATTTCACTGCCCATGAGATGCGTAAAAAGAACACACTGACCTAGACAAAGAGCTGGCAGCGAAGGACCCCACGCTGCAGAACATGGGGCTTGTTCCTGGGTGGGAGCCAGTGTTTAGCACGAGATTTCTGTCTGGCGACCGAGCTGCCGCTGCAATTGGCTGTGACGTGGCTGTCAGACTGGCAAAGGGGTTTTCATCTCTAGTCTGAGTAGACATCATTAGCACTTCCATTAAGATCTGGCCAATCAAGTCCTTAAAGTCAGAGAACACTGTCGGAAAGGCAGAATAAAAAAGAGTTACACATGGTCTTTCACACGCACGGTCCCTGAGTAAGCCCAATGTAGCCGGAGGCTCGGCGCGGTGTCTGGGCTGGGGCAGGGTCCTGGAGCAGTGGAGAGACACCGGTGGAAACCTGGGGAAATCCAAACACGGTCTGGAGTGTAGTTAACAGTACTTAGTTCTCAAGTCTGCTGTGGTTACGTAAGAAGTTAACACTAGGGGACATGGTGAAGTGGATACAGGAACTCCCTGCACTATCTCTAAAACTTTTCTGGAAATCCAGAATTATTCCAAAATACAAAATGTATTCATTTAAAAAAACTGGAGTGCAATTCATAAGTCACTGCTAATATATATTAACTGTAAAAAATAGTTACTCTCAATGACAGAGATTAGTTCACCACACTGGAAATGCACCTGGGTTAATATTTCTTCTCCCATGGGTGTTTTATGTACAGTAAAACGACCAAGTACAAAGTTCAAAGTATTGTAGGAAGGGTCTAACTTCTGGTCACCATCTGGCTTTCTGGAGCAGATCCCACTTCCTAGCTTCCTTCTTACTCTCTACAGCTCCTGATTGTTTTATTGCAGGTCTTTAAAAAGACTTTATAAAGATCACTATATAAATAAAAGTTCTAACCCATGTAAGTCTTACCTGATTTGGCTATTAAAAATGACCACTTATACATACGAAGACACTTGAGAATCTTAAGTTTATAGCAAGCGTAACAACAAGTGGCAGGGTTTTGAAACACCTGGCTGCTAAGTTCATCTCTGTGTCCAGAGTTAAGAAGATCCCAGTAAGATCAGACGGGAACTATCCATCCAGCAGGAGGTCCAGCGGACACTTTTTGTTTGTGGGGAGGACAGGCAGCACAGGAACGGGAAAAACGACGTCCCTGATATCCATTCACTCGCTTTAAATACATCTAAGGAGGGATTATTCAGTGTCAGGCACCCTCCGAGGCCCTGGGACTGCATCAGTGAGCAGCCAGAGCAAAATCGCTGCCAGCCGGCAGGTTACATTGCAGCGCCATGCAGGCGGACACCCCAGCGCACCTCCCCTGCCCCTTCCGTATTCCGAATGACTGCTGTGAAGAAAAGGGACGGTGCCCTGTCATGCTGGTACACTAAGAGTTTTACTACTTTGTCATAAGTGTGGTTTTTGTGTAGCTTCTTAAAATAGAATCCTGGACACACAGCAAAAGCTCACTATGTCCCGTCTTGCTAAGTGAGCGAGTGAAGCCGAGGTACGCACACGGCACGGCAGGCTCCTTAGGCAGGTACTGGTCACACAGGGCCCTCTCGAAGGGTCCCTGGAGACTACCCTGTATGCTCCTGCTTTATAAGAGGCACTAATGCTCTGAGCATCTTCTTACCACAAAGGAAAAAATTTCAGCCCTGAAACCATGGACATCGTTTACTGATTTATGCAGTTTTCTTTAAAGAATCTTAAAGGTAAAAATGAGTTTGTCAGTAATACCAGCGGAAAGTGGCCACACATCAGTGTCCTCATCAAGAAGCGTCCCTGTAATCAAAAACACCCCCCCGAGCGGGAAAGACAGACTGCAGAGCAGGGAAGGACAAGAGCTCCCCCAGCCCTGTTTCTCTCAAGGCCAGTGCCTGAAACAGGACCGCTGAGCTAGACTCCTACCTTCTTTTGGGTTCTGCTTAAACTGCGCAGAAAGAGAGGAGAGAAAGATGACGTCTCTGTCCCGGTCCTTCCAGGAGACACGAAAGATCTTACAGACCAGCTGTAAGGCCTGTTCTTCAGACACCTCAGAACCCGACGGAGGCTCCTTGTGAGGAAGGAAGAAGACGTGGGGTTAGTTTCGAGTGGCAGGAGGTCGGAGTTAGACTTCAACGGAAATACTTAATTCTGATTTAATTCATTTCGGAATGGCATGGAACTATTCACCCACTGATTTCGGGGAAAATAAACTTGTTCCTATGCCTTCAAAGTAACGACGTTTCACAACACTAGAGAACTACACAAAACAAAGCCTCACACTCCAAACAGCCCAACTTCCAACAGCCGTCAACACGCGTCGCAAACGCTGATGACGCACAGAACGGAGAGTGAGGCCATCACCTGTACCTGCTCTACACCACACCGAAGGAACCCAACCACCCCCGACAAAACCCCAAACATCCTTCTCCTAAATACAGGAACTAAAGCTCAGATGATAACAATATATGAAGACCTCATGTTTCAAAAAGCTTCCAGTAGCCGCTGGATCCCAGCGGCTTCCAGTCCCAGGATTTTCCCCAGGACAGTACCAGAGACGGGATGATGAGCTTCTTTGCTTAAGCCGAACGCCAACAGAGAAAAAATCCAAATGGCTCTAAAGGCATTCCTATTGCAGACCAAATTTACTGGTAAAAACATGGACTGAGTTGTACTTCCATTAAAAAAGGCAAGCGAGGCCACCCACTCTTCCTCACAACAAAAAAGCTATCAGCTCGATGGGCCCTGCCAGTTGGGGGGTGGCCCGCTCCCACAGACCCTGTGGCTACGGGACATGACATGCGTTTATTCGTGTCACCTGTACTAAAAACAGCCCAGCTGGTGGAGCTCAGTGGATTGAGCGCGGGCTGGGAACCAGAGGGTCCCGGTTCGATTCCCAGTTGGGGCACATGCCTGGGTTGCAGGCCAGGTCCCCAATGAGGACCATGTGAGAGGCAACCATACATTGCTCTTTCTCCCTCCCTTCTCCTCTCTCTGAAAATAAATAAATAAAATCTTTAAAAAAAAAAAAAAAAAAAAAAAAACAGGAGCAGGGGCTTCATCTCTCACCAACCTTGTCGCTGAGGCTCCTTTTTTCTCTTCGATCACTTTCATCGACTTCCATATTTTCAATTCCTGAATCCACATCCACCTGGGACATGCTTTAAGTATAAAAGACAAATGAGTCTCTTACCTTTTAGAAATCCACCCAATGTCCTAACCACTGGTTGACGAAGTTTTAAAGTATCAATCAAAATCAGTCAGGAAAGCAAAATTCATCAAATTAATTTTTTCTATTAATCTTAAGAGCTCTCCATCTATTAAGATATAAACATTTTGTTATAATCTTAACATTCTTCCCAAGTTGTCACTTTCTCAGCCTCACTTTCAAAATATAATTAGAGTGTATTTTCTACATGGACTACGTTAAACGATACACAATCATTCAGAGCCTGACCACAAAACCCTGTTAAGTACATGGAGTACTTCCCCCACATGGAACGAGTACTTGCTTCAGCGCCACTTACTGGCAAGACCATCGTTTTCACATCAACATGAAACCCCTATTCCTATGTCCAATTGTCGTATGTGTGGGGGTCTATTTCTGGACACGCATTTCTGTTCCATTAGACACTCTGTCTGTCCCCGAGCCAATACCACTCTGTCTTACTAAAACGTCACCCTGAGTCTCCATGCCTGACAGGTCAATGCCTCCGCCTGGCTCTTCTGCTTCAGGACAGCCTTGGCCGTTTCCGGCCCTGTGCTTTCGCATAATAGTGAAGAATCAGCTTGCCGGGTCCCTTAGAAATTCTATTGGGATTCTGACTATAATTTCACTGACTTTAAAGGTCAAAGTGGGGAGAAATGGCATCATTATGTTACTGAGACTACCCAGGGTATCTCTTTCCAAGTATTCACGCTTCCTTTAATGTGTTTTTTTCTTATAAACTTTATTATTTTCTCCCTAAGTCTTTCACTTCTCTGGCTAAATTTACAGCTATGTACCATATATTTTTAAATGAAATTGTGAATGGTACACCTTTTTAAAAATTAAGTTTTTCTAAATTTTCTTGTTGCTAGTACATGGTATTTTAACTGATTTTAGAAACAGGCCTATTTTAAGCAGCTTGTTTATTTTCACTAGGCAGGTAATCACTTTATCTCCGAATGAGAAGTGTTTTGTCTCTTCCCTCCAATCCTTTCTGGTTTACCGCAGGGGGCAGGGTCCCCACAGGGCAGGGTCCCCTCGGTGCACTGCGGCAGAAACGGGAGCCATCCTTGTTCTTACTCCTGAGTCTAGAGCAAGTGTTTCCAACGTCTCCCCACCGAACACAAGCGCTGCTGTAGCTCTGGGTAGACGTCCTTTGTATTAGTCAGCAAAGATCTATGCTGTGGTCACACACACGCTCTGAAATCTTAGAGGCTTAACTCTACAAGGGTTCGTTTCTTGCTTACGCAAAGTCTGATGAGAGTGAAGCATCCTTACTCCATCTTTAATCTATGCCATCTGCAATACACAGCCTCCCAGGTCACTGGAGCAAGAGAAGAGAGGGGCGGAGGAGGGACATCGGCTCAACTGCCTTTGCCTAAAAGTGACACATGCCACTTCCACTCACAGTCTACGGACAGAACTAGCCACCTGACCCCAGTCTAACTGCAAAGGAAACGGGAAGTGCAGGGAGCATACAGAGTATTTGGTTAACCTTGTCTCTGCCATACTATCAGTTAAGGTCACACACTTTGGTTCCATTTGCTAAGATTTTTTGTCAGCAACTGATGTTGAAATTTTAGCAAAATTTGCAACCATGGAGATCATGTGGCTTTTCTCTTTCATAATGTAGTGAATAATATGTACAGATTTTCTAATGTTAAAGCATCCCTGAGACAAACCGGTTGATCATATTATATTGTATCACATTATTTTTGACTGAACTTTGAATCAAAGTACAAAAATGCGCAGAGACAACCATGTGCTTGCTGAATAGTTTCACAAAGGAAACACACTCATGTGGTTAGTGCCTAGGTCAAGAAAGATAACATGCCCTGGCTGGTGTAGCTCAGTGGAATGAGCGCGGGCTGGGAACCAGAGGGTCCCGGTTCGATTTCCAGTCAGGGCACATGCCTGGGTTGCAGGCCAGGGCCCCAGTGAGGGCCATGTGAGAGGCAACCATACATTGCTGTTTCTGTCCCTCTCTGTCTCCCTCCCTTCCCCTCTCTCTAAAAAGAAATAAAATCTTAAAAAAATAAATAAATAAATAAAAAAAGAAAGATAATATTATCAGGCCCCAAAGCCCCTTTTACGAGCCTTCCAGTGACCAGTGTGCTGGCCGCGGGAACTGCTGTCCTGGGACCTAGCCCTGTACATGCTTTGTCTGTTTTTAATGTGTTGCAGGATTCAACTTGTCAATAGCTTAAGATTTTGCAAATATGTTCATGAGTACCATTACCATGTAACTGATTTTCTTCATCTATCAGGGGCGTCCAACCTGTGGCCCACGGGCCGCATGGAGCCCAGGACGGCTGTAAAAGTGGCCCAACACAAAATCATAAATTTACTTAAAACATTACGAGATTTTTTTGTGATTACGGGTCACAATGTGTTTGTGTGGCCCAAGACAACTCTTCTTCTTCCAGTGTGTCCCAGAGACGCCAGAAGGTAGGACACCTCCAGGCCATTATTCTTGTCTGGTTGTGATATTAAGGTCATATTTCATATTGACCTCATAAACTGAGTTGGTATGTGCTCCTTATTTTTTTTAAATTATCTGGAAAATTTTGTGTAAACCTGGAAAGGTGGAATTATCTATAAAATCATACAAGGTGGTTTCATTGGAAAAATTTAAAATACCAATTCAATTTATTTCATGGTTTTTGATTTTTCAGGTTCTCTCTTCTTGAGTCAACTTGGGAAGAGCTATGTTTTGCTAGGAATTTGATTTCCATCCAATTTTAAAAATGTATTTGCACTTGCATATTTACATTTTTCACGGACCTCTCCTTTTCAATGACAAATACTACTGAGTGCCCATTCTATGTAGGTCTCATGCTGGCTGTCTGAGATGTCAGTGAGCAAAAGAGACAAAAAAAATTGCTGCGCCGTGGAGCTCACATTCTAGGTAGAGACAGAAAAGATAATAAACGATAAATATGATAAATAAGCAAAGCATATAGTGTAATAAGTGCTACGGGAAAATAAAGGAAAAAGTGCGGGGCTCCCGCCGTCTGAGACAGGGGAGCCCCACCGGGAAATGTCAGACGGGCGACAATACCCGGAGGTCGGCCGGTGCACTGAGGGGAAGAGCATTCCACAAAAGGGTTCTCGTCCCCAATACCTCTTGGCATTCTTTCCCCTTTTCAGTGTACTACAGCCTTAAATCTTCTTCTAAAGACCGCTAGAGTTGCCACATGCAGATCATAATTTGTAGTATTTGCTACTGTTCAGTTCTACATATTTTCAAACTTTCATTATGATTTTTTCTTTGAGCTATATATAGAAGCATGCTTTGTTTCTAAAATTTCCAAGTGTCTGAGAGTTTTTTTTAAAGTTTTTTTCCTCATATTAACTATCAAACCTAATGTGTTGGTGAGTAAGTATGACCTGTATGATTCTGACTCTTGAAACTTTTTTGGCCAATGAATAGTATCAGAAAAAAAAATATGAATTCTCCAAGTGTAAGTGTGCAAAGTTCTGTATCTTTCAATTAGATCAAGCCTGCTAACTGTGCTGTTTAATTTGTCCATATGCTTTCTGACATTTATTCTCTTTGATCTGCTGATAAATGAAAGACACATTAGAAAACTCCATTATGACCGTGTCAGTTTCTTCTGGTTCTGTCAATATTTGCTTTATCGCGCTTTGGAAACTGTCATATCCTACAGATACACTAAACATTTATTGTTATACAGTGGTTATTTCTAGTAATACTTTGTACCTTAAAGTCTAACTGATTAATACGCTTACCCCAATTTTCTTTTGTTTAATATTTGTCTGGTATATCTTTCCCCTTTATTTTTAACTTTTCTCTAACTTAATGTCTCAGTTATTCCTTCTAAAAACAAGGAAAAAGCTGAGTTTGTTTTCAGTCCAACCTACACCTTTTCACTATGATTTACTGTAATTTCTGACATATCTTCATTTTTTACCATCCTATTTTGTGCTATTTATCTTTTAAAAAACTGTGTGTTTCCTCCTTCCCTTTCTTTGAATTAACTTAACTCCACCCTCTCCTCCCTCCCCCCATTCCGTATTTCCTTTTAGTCGGTTGGAAGACATACTCTATTCCCATTCTTTTAGTGGCTGCCCTTGAAACTTCATCAAGTATTCTCAACTCAAAATATAAAAACTGATCGGTATCTTTACCCTTTTCTCACGTATACGAGGTCATCAGAGCTTGCTCGAGTCACCCCAGCTGCTTCTGGCTCACCTGCTACTGCGGTCCAGCATGTTCGATCTATCCGATTTTTGTGACCCCGCACATTATTTTCTACACTGTTGTTGTTTCTTTATACCATCAGTGTTTGTGTAGATTTTACATTTATTATTTTCTTCACTCATCCTTCCTTCTTGCATCTCAGACATCAGTCCCGAGATCATTTTCCTTCTTACCTACATCTGTTCAAAGTTGGGTTTTTTTTTTGTGGCAGGCTATGAGGTTGTGTTTGGTTGATTGGTTGTTTTTTAAATCTATAAATGCCTTTATTTCACCCTTGCTCTTAAAAGATAGTTCCACAAGGGTGCGAAATTCCCAGCTGACAGCTGCTTTCAGCATTTAATGCTGTTTATTACTCCGTCCTCCTCTGGCTTCCCTCATCGGGACATCCAACCATTGCTCTTTCGTAGATAATCTCCTTCTCCTCTAACTGCTTTCCAGGTCTTTGTCTTCGGCATTTTGTGATTTTACTAAACGACGTCTAGATATGAATTTCTTTTTGTTTAACCTACTTGTGAGTTGCTGGACTTCCTGAACCTGAAGATTCGTATCATTTATGAACTCTAGAAAAATTTTCAGCCATTTACTTTTTTTTTTAATCAATTAGAGTTGACATTCAATATTGTTTTATATTTCGGCCATTTATCTTTTTGATAATGGCTTACAAACCAGTATAGGAAAAAATGTACAATAAGGAGAAGAGTGAGGAATCTCTCCAAGTCTCTCTATTCTCTCCTTTTGATATTTCTATTAAATATATATTGAATCTATATCCTCTATATCTCTATCTTCCATATTTTTCATCTCTTGTTTTCTTTGTGGTGTACTCTGGGTAATTTCTTCAACTCTATCATTCTACCTCTTAATTCTCTCTTCAGCTCTGTCTAATTCTCTGTTTAACTCCTTTCAATTGAAATTATCTTTTCATTTCTAGAAATTGTATTTGATTCTTTTTCAAATGTGCCTGGTTATTTTTATAGTTCCTTGCCCGTTATGTTTTCAATTTCGTTTTTAATTTATTTACATACACATACTTTCTATTCTGTATTGATAATCCCAAACCCTAACGTTTCTGGGTGAAATAATCCTGCTGTCACTCGCTCTGATGACTGGTAGTCGCGGTGGCTTTCTTCCACCGAGGTTTGTGAATCTCGACCATGAACTCATACTTCCTGAAATTTTTCTGAGGAAGTCTTCTGAAGACATGCTGTTTTATGTTCTCTTCTGCTAGGTGCCTGGGTTCACTGTCTCTAACAATTCTTAGCTTGGGGCTTTTCAGACTACAGCAACAGTGTGAATCCAGGTGCGGAATCCACGGGAAAGTGACCTGTTAGCCATGAAATCAGAGTTGACTTGGTTGTTTTCAAAAATACATGCATCCAGAGCAAAAGTAGTAAGAACACAACTGTTTTTACGCTATGGGGTTATTTTTTTCCTACTTGATCTTTCCCTTCCTGAATTCTTGCCCAATAAGTGTGATCTCTAATCTGGCTCCTCACCCCAACTACGCCAAGACATGAAGCTGTACTCCAGACAACATTTGCTGGCCCACTGACGTAAACAGAGAGGCAGCTTGAGGGCAGAGGTGATGGGCCTGGGGATGCGGTCTGGGTTGGCCAAGGAACAAACAGACCAGCACCTCGGCCGCTGTGTCGCCTGTTCATGGCATACAGCAGCACCAGGAGGCTTTGCTCTAGGACACCCGGATCCTTCCGCAGCTCTTAGGGTATTTGGGTCACTTGTCTGCACCCTTCCACATTTAAATTTTCACTGATCAGTAAAACTTTGAAGAAATATTAAGGGGCCAACAGATGATTGCCAACTGTGTTTTCATAAAGACATTAAAAAACTGAACGCCTTTTTTTACCGCCTACATCATTATTTCACAAAAGACATTTCAGCAGCAGAAACATAAAAAGGTATAAAGAACACTTAGGAGCAATGCAAAGACCTTTAAATTTAATAAATTTCCTGTAATTTGCTATGGACCGACATGGATTTCTGGGCTTGCATTTGAGACTAACGGACGAGAGACTAAAGTGAACAGATCTTTCCCTTTCCATAAATAAAACAGTTTATTGGAAAACTGGCTTACTTTACCTTTTCTCACAAGAGACACCATCGATATCCATGCTCTGGGAACGTGAGAGAGACTGGGATTGTGTTTCAAGGCTATTGGAGGGTGAGCTGCTGAGAGAACTGACTCCTTCGCTGCTCTGGCTTCGATGGGCTACTCCTGGACAGAAAAGACACGAAAGTTGGGGTCTTGTGTGAAAGAATGCTCCAGGTATCTGTGATGACAGTGGTGAACGTACCCAGTGGGCGTTCATACCATCATGACAGTCAGCAGCTAAACAACTTCTATCAGAGGATTACACTAAACACAAAAGTAATATTAAAATCAAAGGAATGCTGGCAAGAAATCGTACTTTATCAATATATATCCTATGAGGACAGTAATGGAACCACATCTAATATCTAAAACTGATTCCTCATCACCTTCTCTTTCACCAATTTAAACTATGATCCTGGAATACATATAAGCCTCCAAAACAGGCCAGAAAACTCCTTGAAATGTACCAAAAATAAGAGACGGTAATGAATGCATATGGAGACATACATGACAGATGGGGAGATGTGTGATAAAGCAAATGTACTAAACTGTTAACAGCAGAATGTAGATGGTAGACATACAGGTGTTCACTGCAAAATTGTTAACTCTGCTGTATGGTTAAAATTTCATAATAAAAAGTTGAAAACATGCAAAGAGACCCATCCAAGCTATGGCATATAGATCAGTCTATTTACTGAGCGAATGCGGTGTCCATGACGGCTGGCGAAATAAAAAACCCAGCGCTGTCCTTGCCCTCACCGAGCTCACAGGACGTGAACCACGGCCAAGTGCAGACACATGAGGGTTCTCTTGGAGGCCTTTACAACCATGCTCTTTACAGAATTAAAAAAATTGCTTTAGGACTTCTGGCAAGAAGGCGGCATAGGTGAATGCGCCGTGCCTCCTCGCACAGCCAAACAAGGAAAAAACCAGAAATTTACCTAAACAAAAACAGCCATATCTGAGAGAAAATCGAATTGAGAGGAAGTCCAACAACCAAGGAATTAAAGAAGATACATTCATCCAGTCTGGTGAGCTGGGAGGAGCAGGGTGGAGGGAGAGCGCTCCGCGACCCCGCAGGGAGCTGGTGAGCAGACAGCAGGACCGTGGTTGGAGGGGCGGTTCCTGCGGGGCTGCAGCACACCCAGATGGGGGGGCCCGACTGAAGCACGGTCTGAGCCCAGCTCATCCGGACCCAGCGGGGCTGAGACTGGTGGACCGGGCAGGTCCGCATTTGCGTGCAGACGGACCAGGAGAGAAAGCTGGCGCATCCCATGGGCGCAGATTGAGAGCACCTGTGGGGGTGGAGTCGGCGGTGGGAGGAACTACCAGCCTCACAGGAGAGTTTGTTGGGGAGACCCACGGGGGATTGGAGCCGTGCGGCCTGTCCACTGACCCCGGAGCGACCCCCGGAGCCGGCGCTTGCGGGAGGCGGTGTGGGTGTGGAGAGCAGAGCAGGCGCCATTGTGCGCTCAGGTCCCGCCCCCACAGGCTACGTCACAGCACAACTACTGGGAGCTTCCCTGCCCAGGTGAACCCCAAGGCTCCGCCCTCCTTACAGTAACAGGCGCACCGAGGGAAAAAAAAAATGGCCCAAAGAAAGGAACAGATCAAAGCTCCAGAACTAACTGACCAAGAGTTAGAAAACCTATCAGATGCAAAGTTTAAAACCCTAGTAATCAGGATGCTCACAGAATTCGATGAAAAATTATCAAAATTGCTTGAATAAATGAGGAGAGATCTGCAGGGAACCAATAGGGATAAGAAGGAAACTGGGACTCAAATCAACAGAGTGGACCAGCAGAAAGAAAAAAACATCCAACCAGAAAAGAATGAAGAAACAAGAATTCAAAAAACGGAGGAGAGGCTCAGAAACCTCCAGGACATCTGTAAACGGCCCAACATACGGATCATAGGGCTGCCAGAAGGAGAGGAGAAAGACCAAGGGATTGAAAACTTATTTGAACACATAATGCTGGAGAATTTCCCGAAACTGGTGAAGGAAATAGACTTTCGGGAAGTCCAGGAAGCTCAGAGTCCCAAAGAAGTTGGACCCAAAAAGGAACACACCAAGACACATCATAATTACATTACCCAAGATCAAAAATAAGGAAAGGATCCTAGAAGCAGCAAGAGAAAAGGGGACAGTTACCTACAAAGGAATTCCCATAAGACTGTCAGCTGATTTCTCAAAAGAGACCTTACAGGCAAGAACGGGCTGGAGAGAAGTATTCCAGGTCATGAAAGGCAAGGACCTACATCCAAGAATACTCTATCCAGCAAAGATTTCATTTAGAATGGAAGGGCAGAGAAAGTGCTTCTCAGATAAGGTCAAGTTCAAGAAGTTCATCACCACCCAGCCTTTATTGTATGAAATGTTGAAGGGAGTTATATGAGGTATGGAGGAATATCAACAGGGGAGTGGTAGGGGGAGAG